>PPHD01019073.1:0-14264 GCA_002909625.1 Bambusicola thoracicus | reverse complement strand
GGATGGACACTATTACAGATTGGGGTGATGGGAAAGGGGAAGATGAGAGAAAAGATGGGAAATAGAAGCAAGGAGTCTTTATAGGTACAAATTAGGGTGATGGGGAAGGGAAGAAGGGCAGCAGAAAAGATAGGAAATAGGAGCGAGGAGACTCTGTAGGAAGCAAGAGGGGAATAGTCACCACCATGGGTCCAGTGTGGTTCATGGTTCAGTTGTTGATCTTCAGTAGTGGTGGGTTGTTGGGCATTGTTCCATTGATGAGGATGGTGACGACCGTGAAAAAGATGGATAGCAGGACAGACTTATAAATAAGTCCAAAGTGGTTGAGTCAGCCTTTTGGAATGACAGTTTCTGGCTTTTGGATCTCAGCAGGAATTCCTTTTGTTTCTATCTTTCTGGCCTTGCCAGCAGATAAGAGGGAGTATGTAGAAGCCAACTAGTATCTTGCCTTTACAAACTACAGTGGTATCATCCCCCAGTCTCCCATAGCAAACAGGAGTAATTTGGTCACCGGACAGATCTTCTGCCAGTAAACAGTCCAGTAAACAGTCCAGAGCACTCCCTTAACTCTTGGGCCAAAGGCAAACAGCTCCAAAGAAATGCTTTCAAATGTAAATTGTCCAGACAGTGATGTTGATTGCCACATGGCAGCACCCACCTCTCATCTCTTAGTCTTATCACAAGAAATACCTTAGGCAGCAAGCTTTAAGCCAGAAAACAAAGAAAGATTCATACACACTGATAGTAACTTTATATATGGTTTTGCTTCTAATGACAGGGCAGATAGGTCTGATTAGAGATTTTTGTGGTATGCTGTTCTTGATCAAATTGTGCTCTATAATCTCTTTATAAGATTTGGAGAAAATCCAAAGCTTTATAAAAACTCAAAATGAGTTACAAAATGGAAGAAAATAGTGCCATAAGATGAATTTATTAAGTATAGCATTAGATTCAGTGAAGAGCTGGAATGCCGCTGTGGTGAACCTTTCTGTGTAATTAGCCTTGTTTTTGCTAATTATCACAATCATCAGACAGCTGGGAGCTCTGGAGAATGACCACTCTGACCTCTCTACTTCAAACAAAAAGTTATCAGAGACCTGAAAATTAAAAATTGTCATCTTGTACGTCTGTATCATTTAGGACATGAAAATTTAGTGTTCAGTATCTAAGGTGGTTGTTTATTTTCTATTTTCAGAATGTTATTAATTTAGTTAACATTATCAGATATCTTGTGCCTTTCCAGACAATTAAGTTCTGAAAACAAAGGTAGAATTAAAGCATAGGGCAGTATGACATATAATTGTTTGCAGAAAGATATGGAAGGTGCGCCTACCTGCTTGCAGTTTGGTAACAGTCTGCACTGGACATAGCTGTGTTGATCTGGGGGCTTTAGTAAGAAGAGTTTATGAGGGCAGACTAAAGATAGGAGATCCAGGCATTAACTGAATCTTGGCTGATCTTTTGTAACATGAAGAATTCTAATGGTCTGCTGACTCTCTTGGAGTTTCAAAACATTCCAATTTTTCTTTTGATAAAAGTGAAGAAATATATATTTTTGAGCTATATCTCATTTCAGTTGCTGCGTACAGGACTAAGGAAAGGTGAATTTTTTTTCTGCAAATGATGATGTAGGATATGAGCTAGTTTACTAGATAAGTAAACATACCATACTTAACAATGTTGTAGAAAAGGGAAGGAATGAGTTGTGGAAATGCTGCTGGGAATTGTAACATTTAACGAGTTCTCCAACTTCTCTGTCAAACTCCGTACTATGTTTTATTTGATTGCTAATTGTTTAGAAGCCTCCAGTACACAACCTTTCTGGCACCATGAAATTTTGGAATAAGTTGATTTTGATTGACAATTTCTATTCACTTTTAGGGGACAGAATGGAGGTATGAACGAGCTGGGCTGTATACGTACATCATAGTTTATTTATTCTTCTGTTCTTTCTTGGTTATGTAATCTAAGCTGTGGATTTGACCAGAAGCAGTATTACTGTTTGCCTCTCTAAACTTCAGCAGCCTCCTTTTCTCACACAAGCTTTTACTGAGTTAATGCAAATCTAAGAACAGCCTTAATTTGTTGTTTCTCCAAGAATTTTAGTGTCCCTTTTTGAAATCTCAATTCAGTTCATGTTGGAGTTCATATCTCTGGAGGGTCAACCCTGGTGGGGAGAGGCAGTTCAAATCTGCTCTAACACTCTCTTCTAAGAATTCTTAACATTTTGCATCCTTCCAGATGCAGTTAGTTGAAGTCAACTGCCCCACACACTCTTCTCCCTTCTACTAAAAGCAATTCCTGTTTTCTTTCACAATCTGCCTGTTCTTTTTAATTTTTTTTTTTAATTAGCATTCACTGTGAAACTTTTTTAAGAGCAGTCCAAACACTGTCAAGTTGTGATGCTTCCTTTTCCACTGTTCTTCTAAAACAAAGAGGTAAACACCTTAGTCATTTGTGGTACTATGTTTCCTAGAATATTGGGGAAGATTTGATGAAGAGGGTGGGCTGAATCACAGCTATATCTGTACAAGCAAGTCAGATCATATGAAAGCTGGATGGTTTCAGGTAGCTTGTGTTTACACTTTGGAAATGGATGAATGAGTGTTTTAGTACCAGTGAGTTAGCTTACTTAAACAAATGTTTCTGAAAAGTATAGTAAGACACCCAGCTACATCTACATGGGGGAAGCATGTTTACATTTTATAATGTGATTATAAATAGAGGTTATATTATGGGGATCCCTTGTTCAGAAGATTCATACTTAGAGCTCCAGCCTGTGTGGCTAACTTTCTAACTACAAAATTCTTACTACTTGAGATTATCAGTGGAATCTAGATGGTGGCCATCTTCTGTTCTTTGTTTTGTTTATTATAAGTGTGTTTATCCTAGTCAGATTAAAGGAATAATAATCTGTGAAGGCCTGTGAGTTCAAAAATCACTATTTGTGCATCTCTGATTCAGGAATTTCCTCAATCTTTAGAACTGGGGAAGGTGTAAGGGGAAGGTATCACTGTATGATTATTTTTTTATTATTATTATTTTTTAATTTTTTTTGCCTTTTCCTGGATAGCCAGTTTTGTTCTTTTATAATCAGAATGCTGGACGAAGTGGGCATTTGCTCGGGTCTGGTACAATAGATTTTACTACACATGTGGACTTATAAAAATAATTGACCTTTAAACACTAAGTTTAGTTCTATAAGAGTAAGTATTTTGTCATAACAGTGTTCACATTCCACCAAAATCCATGGGAAAGAAATTGCTTTGCTGCTGTCTACCACTTGGAATCCTTGTAAATAAATTATATATTTGGCAGTAAGTGCTTTCTTAATCTGTCACTGGTGTTAAAATACCAGCTGGCCTGCAAACCTGAAGATACTTTTAGATACAAGTATTGCTGCATGAAGTGCGGCGTTCAGCACCGCAGTGTCAGAGGCAAGTCCTTATTGATTCTGACCTCTCCCTATTATACGTCTTGCTGATCAGCTCTCTGCTAATAGTGCTGTTCTGTCAGACTGCAGAGTATGAGAATCAGAGCAAAGTGAGCTGCCAGAGCAGGTTTCCACCATGACTGGATCAAAGGCCTAGGAGTCATTCTACAACTTACTCACTGTAAAAAAAAAAAAAAAAAAAAAAAAAAAAACACCTCTCAGTGTCTGTTCAGTTTTGCATAACTAAGTTTAACATATCCTGCTATGCAGTAATATTTCTTTTCATTTGTTGCATAACGTTTTTGTTTACATATTCTTTATCATTGTCTGATAATACCCATTTTAGTCCTTTAAATGATCTGTTAACATACTTTTAAAGAAGACACTTTTTAAAGTTCCTATTCAGGTTCTTTTACAATATGCACATTTGCAAGTTTTGCAGTATCTGTAGTGGTTGCTTTGAGAGTCTCACCAGTTAAAGTTTGTGAATATTGAATAATATGATTCTTATGAATCTGTGAAATTAAGATTCTGTTCTTTCATCTTCAAACAGAGATTTGGGATTCAAGCTTCAAGACCGTTTTGCATTTAAGCCATGTATGTGGAAATTATTCATAATGTCATGACTTTCAAAAACCAGTCTGGATTAATTCATTTAGTCTATTAGACAATAGTGAGGGCTTGCTTGAGCCAAACATGACTTTTAATTAATGTCATCTAGGTCTCTGCAGGCTACATTGCTGGTTTGTAGTCTTTAGTGTCTGATCTAGATAGAAAAAATTCTGGACAAAGAGGGATTTATGCATGGTGTGATAGCAGAAGTGTGATGGTTGCTTTTACTGAATTATTATTATTATTTACTCTCAGTAATTATCCTGTATTCTATAGTTTAGTTGGATGTAGAAAAAGATGCTTTCTCACTTATGATGATAAAATAACATATTGGGATAGTGTAGGTACTTCAGAATTGGGTAATTCAGTCGAATATGTTAGGATAGCCTTGCAGCACTACTGTAGTTTACATTAAGAACTCTTAGTCTTTCTCAGCCATAGCAGTCCCAGACATATTACCAGCTTGGTCATTCCTGATTTATATTGTCTGTGCTGTACTTTCCAGCTCAGTATCAGAAGGACGTATTTAAACCCCTCTGAAGGATGGATATTTAGCAGCTTCAGAATGCTCATCTTATTTGCACAAACTGCCTTTGAAAAGACTAAGGGAGAAAGTGCACGTGAATATCAATGGTTCAGCTCTTGGAGTACAGGGAGGAATCTGAGCTATTTCCAAACAAACTGATTAAGCCCTTCTTCCACACAAACACAAAATTTAAAGCACTTCAGATCGTAGTTATCATTGTGATTCTGGATGCCAAAAAAATCCTTTGAGATTGGAGAGATGAAGGATGCAGCATATCTCAGAATGTGATGGCAATTTGGCACAGCTGAGAGCCTTCCTAAACCATAGGGAGGGTTGTGAGCTACCACTTTTATTTACATAACTAGTATAATGCAATAAATAGTAGACAGCTGAAAATAATATCCAGCATAGCACATACAAAATAGCTCAGTCTTTACTCCCATGAGCAAAACACATAGCCTTCTGTTAAAAATGTGTAAGAAAATCCTGGAGTTAGTTTCCATTTCTGATAGATCCTTCTTCTATCCGTGCTTGATTACTAGTTTCCTTGTTTGGGAAGTTAAAAAAAAATGTTGGTTTTATTAGTGGAAGTTTTTGACTGCACTCCACTCACCCCATTCCAGTGAAACCATGCATTCCCATCCAGAGGGCATTGCCTCTATATTACGTGCTCTGATGTGAGCAACAGCCCATGGAAAGGACTAGAATGAACCATATAACATCATTACTATTAATGGCTTCAAAAAGCACAATCCATGAAAATACACTAGTTGAGTTAAAAAAAAAAAAAAATAGTTTTACCACACTTCACCCAAATGATGAATGTAAAAGCTGAACCATTTCTACAAGACTGATGAACACTGTGAGCTAAAGAAGGTTGTTCATGCAGACTGTAGCCATGAAACCTATGGTTATGAAAGATGACTGCAGTATCTTTCTGTATCAATATTAATGATCCTTAAAATGCATTCCTGAGTACACACATCTGCTTACAGATATAGATAGATTTGAAAGCACGTCATGCATTGTCTTTTTTCTTTAACTAATAGATTAGTGCAAGTGGCTGCCCTAGTTCAGCTTCATAACTTCTCTAATGTAAATTGAAAAAAGTTTGGTTATAGTTTGACAAATGTTCCTGTCTACATCAGATTCTCTGAACCATGATAATTTTTATCCAGAGATGTGCCAAGTACTTGAAAATAATTTGGGCAGCTGGTGAACTGTTTCCCACTAGTTCATAGACAGAAATTTCACCTTTTCCCTTCCACTTCAGTGAATTTGCCTGGGAAATTGTAAGCAAAGTGACAGAGGCAAAGCATTACTTTTAACTGATGAAGTGATCAATGTGACCTGTTTGTTAGTATTCACTTAGTAGATCACTTAAAATGATAGAATTGGAAAGGTTGGAAAAGGTCTTCAAGATCACCAAGCCCAACCGTTGATCTGACCTGCCAACTTCTAGATGACTTTTTGAGTGGTAAAACTTTTTGGATGACAGTAACAGAAGTGTTATGAAAAACTACTGGCTTGGGAAGCACATGAAAGAGATGCAATAAAGCATTTTCCACTCCATGTCCTATTGGTGTTCCCAAACCTTGGTGCTAAATAATTATTACTGGCACCAATATATAGTAATTCAGTCTCAATTTATTTTTCTGATTTCTGACATTGTCTCATTAGTGATTTTCTGTTCATTGCAGTTAGTGGAGAATCTTAGCATCATCACCTACTTAGTTTTGTATTAATATGGCATTGATCTGTGTAGGAAATATTTTAGATTGTCAAAATAGGTTAAAGCAGAGTTGGGTATGGATACTTATATTTAATCATTGAGTGCTTGTGGAACTTTGCCATAGATGAAAAAATATTTCAGCCTTGCTTTAAACGCAGATGACTTCTAAGGACTATTCCTAATGCAATTAAGAAATCTGTCATTTTGTAAAAATTAGTTTAATTTTAGAATGCTTTGCTGCGCTGCACTGTTTGCAGTATGTGGGCTGAAGAACACTTAGTATTTATGAGGAGTGTAATCATATCCTTACCAGTCTAATCACAGTTCTGCGAATTATCACTATTCTGAATAAAATGATGCTGAACGTGTAATACTACAGCTCATTCCCTGTGATCATTCAATTTAGACTGCTATAAATAAGACTTCTTGTGTTACACTCACCTTCTTGAAGTGAGTTGTGAGCATTCATGTTGTGTTTCCAGGGTGGAGAGGGGAAGAGAAGAATATTGCTGGCTGGAAGAATATTGCTGGCTGGGAGTTTTCTTTTTCCTCAGACCTGTTCTGCTGTAGGCTGCTTTTTTTTTTTTTTTTTTTTTTTTTTTAAATGATGCCATCAGTTGCTAGCACTTCTTTTCTAACTGGTCCAAAGGTCTTAGTATACAGTGGTTGCTTAATTTTATTATGCTTTTGTCGTATGCAGTTTGATATCTGTTAGGAGTAAATCCATGCAATTTGAGACAGCTATGCTAAAGCATGTAAGTTACACTTGCTGCACCACTGTATGCTATGTTGTCACAACCAAAACAGGCTCAGGTGAAGACAAGGCTTGACAAGTCCAGAGGCCTTGCACTTCAGCCCTGGTGCAGAGTCTGTGGCATATCACTAGCAGCAGCAGTACCACCTCACCTGGACTGTAAGGCTACATTTCTAAATATATGAGAATGTAATACTGTACTGGTCATTCTGTGGCTATTTTAACCAAAAATAACTTCTGATTTGCACTGTTGTAGTGAGTTGACTATACTAAGACAGCAGTGGCTTACTCTTAATGCTTCCTGTTCCTCACCTACTCTTTCTTCCAGACTGGAGTAAAAGAAACTGGGAGGTTGCTGGTATTTCCTCCTATACTCCTGCTGTAAAAAATTGCAGCTATCAATCTGAAAATCTTAAGTAATGTTGATGATTCAAAGTTATGGTGCTTTGTAACTTGAAATGACAAATCATGTCTCTTTCTTCTTCACTTTACCACAGTTAAGGAGTAACATATATGTTCCATATGATAAGACTTGCATAGTAGACAAGAAATTCATACTGTCCTTGATTTGGAGTCTTAGTATCTCTTCCTGATAATGCTGCAACTTTCTGCATAGTTGGTTATTCATACATGCACTCTCCATTCATGTGAATGAATTATATATTCATATATATGAAAATATTATATCCTGACTTAATAATGCCTATTAGCACTTTACTTTTAATACTGAAAGAAAAAAAATATATGTTTATATGTTACTTAAAGCAAGCTAGAAATACTTCAAATTCTAATAAGAAAAAATAAGAAACTTTTGTCCTCATAAGAGCAGAAATACTGAGTAAAAATACATTTTTTTCAGATGGCATGATCTATAATAAAAAACATTCATTTCACTCAGTAAGAAAATTTCTTAACTGGCAAAGTCAAAAGGACATCCCAGCACAGCTTAGGAGTGGTAGCTCATGCTGCTTTGAAACTAACTTTCTAGGTTGAAAGATTAAAGTCATATTTATTTCTAGTATAGAGGGGAAAAAACCCACAAACTTTGAGATGAAAACATAAATGAAATAGCGCAAGATGACTTCTATATGGCTATGTCTGAACAAACATCCTAGCTGAAATTATTGTGTCAGCTGAAATGGTGGTGATTGACATATAAATACTGCATGTTAATTTTAATATGATATTTTGTCTTAGTCATCTTACTGCTAATTTTTATTACTAATAGAGATGGAGTTTGTTGGTAGTCTTTTTTTTTTCTTCAAATCTGACTTTTATTTCTCTGTAATAGAAGAAAAATTTGAACAAAGCCAGGGACTGTGTAATTTACATGACCTAGCAAATCTGTAAATAAGCATTGAAGCCTGGAGAACTGAAGTTGTTATAAATATTTTTATGAAATATTATTTTTATTACATTAGTGTCTTAAATATTATAATTCCAGTTCTTTTTCTGAAAAGTGGAAGGAGCGAGTTGACTCCAAAACCTGAAATAACTATTAAAAATAAACTCTGGAAAGGTAAGAGCTCAAGTTTGGGGGGCTCTTAAAAATATAATCTCTTGGTAAACTGTTGCTAATTATTTTCCATAGGAGCAGAATCAGCTTTTCCTGGCGAGATGAATGTGTTCAGTGTATCTTGCTGAACATTTAAGTGCTTCTAGGTTCATGCTGTGTTTTTTTTGGTTTCAACTGAGACAGAGTTGATTTTTCTTTTTCTTTCATAGCACATAGTATGAAACTATGTTGTGGCTTTAGATGACAAACAACATTGATAACACATCCATATTTCAGTTGTTACGGAGCTGTGCTGTACAGAGCTGTACAGAGCCAAGGGCATTCCAGATTCTCAGCTACATGTATTGTCCTTTCATCAAGGGAGATAGAGGGGCACAGGAAGCTGGGACAGCTGACCCAAACTGGTCAAAAGGATATTTTATACCATGTGATATCCAGTGAAAAAAGCTTGGAAAACATGAGGAACTGAGGAAAATTGGCTGGGGAGCAGGTAGTGAGCAATTACATTGTACAGCCCGTATGTTTTTATTAACATTACTATTATTTTTTTTTTCTTTTTCTGTCTTAGTAAGTAGATGCCATCTCAACCCATTGAGTTCTACTTGGTTGTTGCTGTTTCCTGATTATCTCCCCCAACCCACTGGGATGAGCAAATGACTGTATGGTGCTGAGCTGCCTGCCAGGTTAAACCACAGCATTATGCTAGTGGTGTGGTTAGATAAAAGACACAGACTACCTGAACGATAGTTAAAATATTCAGAAGGCATATAGAGAGCACTGTAACAATGCATTGCATTGGATATCATCTGATGATTTCATACTCAGAAATATTGATGGTCAACAGATAAATTTTATTTTTCTGTTCTACTAATTCTTGCTAGGCTAGAAAAGTTGCACTGTGATTAAAGTTTTCAGTTGAGTCACAATACATACAAAAGAAGAAAAGAGTAAGAAAGTATGCCCTATTATCAGTGAAGATATTGTTAAAACAGTTGTTGGAGTATCATATTAACTCCAAAAAATTATCTTGCATTTGAATAATATTTTTTAATTGAAGTTCATTTTCAAAGTAACTTAAGAATTAGTCAAGAAGTTGCATGAAGAAGTATTTAGTGTAAATGATGCAGCTACTGTCCATACTTTGAATGAAATATGTCAGGCTCAAACAGATGAAATGATCCAGCCTTACAACAGATTGAGAGTAATTCTTCATGGATGGCAAACAGAAGCAGCAAGATTCTTCAAAGCATAAAATTTTATTATGACTACATAGATGAAATTGCTGAATGTGAGGGGATTCTATACAAGGACACCATCTCAAAGTATCATATAACACACACAAAAAAAAATGCTTTGGTGAAAAATACTAAGTGCAACCTGTAGTGACTGTATTTTGAGAGCAGTTTGAAATGTTTTTTGATGTCCAGGCGTGATTGCTGCCAGTAAATGTTAGGTCTCTAAGTGGAATCTGATATACACAGGAAGTAAAATGCAGAGCCAGTGAAGCCCATGAGTTTCCCTCTTGAGCTGGGACCAAATCTGTCACAAAACACTGAGTTCGTTGAAAAAGTGATCTCACACAGTAAAACAATTGAAAGTGTACCAATTTTTAAAAACACATAGACTCATTGGGGCTGGAAAAGACCACTAAGATCTAGTCCAGCTGTCAAGCCATCACCATCAGCCTGCAAAACAGTGTCTCTCAGGGCCACATCTACGTGTTTCTTGTATGCCTCCAGGGACAGTGACTCCACCATCTCCCTGGGCAGCCTGATTCCAATGCCTTGCCACTGTTTCTGAGAATAAATTTATCCTAATATCCAACCTGAACCTCCCCTGGAGCAACTTCAGGCCATTCCCTCTCATCCTCTCACTAGTTACCTGGAGAAGAGGCTGACCTTCACCTTGCTGCAATCTCCTTTCAAGAGAGGAGGTTCATGCGTAAACTTAATAGTTTCCAGAAAAAGTAGCAATATTAAACAAAATAACAATTAAAAAAAAGTATACCATAGTGTTCCGGATGAATTAGAATTATATAATTTTATAGCAGGTGGTAGCTTGCTGTTAAGCAGGGACTTCAGTAGATCTCCTTGGTATGTTATTCTGAAATCTCCTATTAACTGCTTACTCTGGTATAGACAAATGAATTAAGAAAAGGCTAAACACAACTCTTGAAGTCAACTGTCAACTTCTGTGCAATAGAACTTCTATTATGGCTTTACCTAATTTTTCAGAATTCATTGTAATCACCTGTGGCATTTTAGGGCTATGGTATAAAATGCATATACCAGTCTAGTCTAAATTCTGTACTTACAACTTTTATATTGTATCCATCCATTTGCATACACGTACAAAAATATAATTTTCTAAATAGATGTGTCTCAGTTTTAAAATGTAGAGTGTAGAATGATACTGAAGCAATAATATTCTATGGCATTTTTGAAATGTATTTTTACATTAGTCAACTTGTCTTAAGAATGTAGTTTTGATCTACTCTTGCTTTTATGTTCTGGCGAAAATGATGGAATACCCTTTGTGGGAAATGGAGCGGTCAGCTCGGCCTAGTCTAATGCTAACTCGCTGATAATGAGGCTCTGGGAAGGAGACAGAAGGCCTTAATAAACAGGGGTGTTTTGTACCTAGGCATAAGATAAACTCTCTGCTGATTTTGAAGACTTGTTTTGGAATTTGCTTGCTTTCTAGCCAATGGATTGTTAGTGGAAATGTACTGAATGCGTATGTTAGAATATAAAAGGATATACATCTGTTATAAAGGGAGAATTCATTCCTGCGTTACGAACCCTGGGTGTCACGTGGATCATTTACTGTGAAAACCCTTCTAACTTACATTATCTTCTCCTTGTAACTGATTACATACTCATCGTTATTTCAGTTATCCTTACATCTGTATGATAAGATAAATACAGTATCTCTTTATACCCTTTATTCTATAATAACCAAGTCAGAAATTCAAGTGTAATTGGTAGCAAAAATAATGTTGTTGAGTCTCAGCCTCAAAACTTTTCTGTGTGAAATTAGAAATGTAGCTTTGTAAGAAATAAGAATAAGCTCGTTGAGCTCTTTCTGTCATTGATGTGTCTTAATGCTGTATTTTCTGTGATTCGCTATACATTCCTCGTTTGTCTCCAGTGGAAATGAAGAAATATTTTATAGTTCTTCTGTATTGTGTGCAAATTCATCTCAATGTATAATAATAAAAAATAAATCCCTGATTTATTTTTTCAACTGGCAAAAAAAAAAAAAAATGGTTTGTCATTATAAAGAGACATTTATTTTCCATGATTGCACCCTGCAGCTGCTTCATTATTAGCATCAACATGAGATCTCTGTAGAACAGCTTCAGGCCACAGCCTAAATCATAACTTCATTTTTATTCTCAAATCTCTTGTGTACAGAGTGCTCACATTTCCCTGCAAATCATGTATGGGCTTCTGTCACTGCTCCACAGATTCACAAAATCAAAATTCACAAAATAATCAAATCTGATTTTTAGGTTGTTTGGTAAGTTTTCTGGACTACCAGTGTACTGTGCAACTGTTTTTCTTCAGCATTATGAAGCCATGTTGATTTGGACTTTGGCTGGCTGCCAGGCCATCACCCAGCATGCAAGCTCTTATTCATTGCTGTTGAAAATGCGCAACTCAAGGGGGTGACTGTGTTGAAAAATAGCATTTTGTAGCTGAGAATTTGCTCTATTAAAATAGTGTTACTGTGCTCTTTGTATCCGTAGTAGATTTCATGGAAATAATTAAGAGATTTACTTTCGAAGCAATGTATGTACATTTAACAGTTTTTTCTAAATGACTCTAATCTGAACTAGAATAAAGGTCTGTTTAACTTTTGAGAAGTTTATAAGCTAAGGATAATTTGCAGTGAATATGTGCTTCTATTTTACTTTGATTGTAGACTGTTTATCTCAAGGGTATGTCGAGGAGCTGACACCTGAAAAAATAGGATCATACAATTTTGGCATTATTTTTGTTTATACTTATAAAATATTCAAGTAGCCTGAAGACAAAATAGAAGAGAATCAAAGGTGGTTCTCTTCTAAAAGCAAAGACAAAAAATACTGGCTTGTGGAAACCCCATTTTAATTAGTTTCACAAAGGCTCTAGGTATTGCTCTCAAGAACTGCAATTGGACAGTATTGCCTACTATCATCATACTGAAAAGTGAGAATGCTGGTGAGTTCAGCTTTATATTACCCTTGGTTGCCTTTGCTAGTTGGTGGTTCAAAGAAAATTTTCAAGAGTATGCAAAAAGAGGACTGGTAATTTTGCACTGATAAAAGCACATATATTTTAAATGCACTGGATAGCGATACAGAAGAATGATAGGTTAAGAATGTGTAATTTCTCATAAATGTTATTTGAATAGAAGTATGTAACTCTCAAAAAATACCAGAGGTATACAAATAAATACCTTGACCTGTGAGATGAATTTTGCAATCCTAAACAAACAAAAGGAAGTTGTAATTTTGAGAACACTCTGTCACAACTAAGACTAAGATCAGGTTATCTACATGCTTAATCTTACCTCTCCCATACCATGTTTTTGCATGTACATGAACCGGACAAGGCTGTGAAATGCTGGTGATGCTGTGGGTTGGGCACCAAGAACTGCTGCTGGCAGCTCCATGGCACAACCCGACTTGTTCAGTGTTCCAAGTCTCATAGTTGTGCTCAACTGAAGTCCAGGCACATGTCCACATGGGACTCTGTCGGCACCTGAATTTGTACTGTGAGGGTCAGTGAGGTCACAGCCATCTCTTGCTGATGTCACAAGCTCTTGGTCTGTGACCTCAGAGTGTATTGCTTTGTGTATTTGGGCACCAGTGTGGGCTTCCATCACCCTCCATCGTTCAATGATTTTCCTTTGTAATGGTGATACACTTGGGAAAACAAAGGTTGCATGTTTAAATAGGTGATGGGGTTGAGTGCACCCTCCTCAAGTGGTGCAGCTGATACAACAGAAGGAAGGGATGTCATTCAAAAATACAGAGAACAAACGTAGTACATGTTGAAACACATTTAATATAATGAGATTATGTAATACACGAATTAAAATGTTTACTTAAATTTCATAGGTGAATTCTGCTTTGCGGTATTTTACCCAAGTTATAATTTTTGTCTACAGCTCTGAAGAAATTAAGATTGTATGACAAACCATGCTACTTGTAGCCAAATGGCACATTATTGTGAATAGAAATCACATGAAGACTATAGAACTTTGTTCTTGGCCTAGTTCTCCTGTGGGCCTGGAATCAAACTGTTAGTTTGACTTGGTTCTTTTTTTGTTGTTGTTTTTTTTTTTAAATTTGCCTGAATGATTGTGAGACTTGTGCTACTGCCCTCCATAATGCTGTTTCTACAAAACACTCGGTATTGTGTTATAAGCATGAGATGTAGTATGAATCATAAAATCATTAGAGCTGGAAGGGACCCTTAAAGATGACTGGACAAAGAGGATGCAAGTAACAACAGACCCTGCTGAAGAGGTGGTCCCCTCCTTTCTTATAGCTCCCCTTTAGATACTGAAAAGCAGCTATCAGGTCTCTCCACAGTCTTTTCTTCTCCAGGCAGAACAGCCCCAGCTCTCTCAGCCTGTCATTGTAGGAAAGGTGTTCCATCCCTTCAATTATTTTTGTGGTCCTCCTCTGGACATGCTCTA
>PPHD01019072.1:0-14265 GCA_002909625.1 Bambusicola thoracicus | reverse complement strand
TTCACAGCAGTCAGACATGCTTGAAATGTCATTACAATACTTCCCCCCCCCAAAAAAAAAAAACCCTCTGAAGGAAAAAAAAAGACATTTGTTGCTGTATCACCGTGCCTCTCAAAACCAAAACCAGAACTCTTCAAGCATAGCTTTCTATTGTGCACTGGCAACATAAGACTGTAGGGTAGTGGCTATTTATGCAAGTAAATCAGACACAGGGGGCTTTGTCTGTGTACTACTTGCATACTTACCATTCTCTGCAGTAGTTACCTTGGAGGGGTAATGTCTGATTGCCTTTTCTTATGGTTCAGCCATGTTTTGGTCCAGTACTCCCGCAAGGAGTTTTCATAGAGATGCTTTATGAGAGCATGGAAAGTAAGAAGAGGATATATGAAAGCATGGAACATAAACAAAATGTTTGGCAGGCTTTCTGTGTGTATTTGATGCAGGTTTAAAACAAGACTCTTGATTGTGCAAATTCCTTTATAGTCAGAGGTCTGAATGACAGGAAGTCTAAGACTCAGTACAAAGGCCATAAAAATGCCTTGATCCTTCTGAGACAAGGTGGGGTTAAGGAAGATAGAAATCTTCATGAGAATCAAGCGCATTCTCTTTATGATGCCAAGTGCCATAAAAATGCAGGAATCCAAAGAACCCAGATACAAATATGTTTTTATTATAGTTATGTCATTCACGTTGCTGCAGAGGTCTATCTGAACACTGAGAGCTTTTCTCTCTTCACAAGTCTGGAAGTCAGGACTAATTGCAACATTTGCTATCAAACTCAACACTTAAAAGTATGACAAAATAAAAATTCTCTCTGACATTCCCAGAGCTGCCTTTAAGTTTTGCACTGAAGTTTGCTGATTTAGGGCAATTGAATGAGGTGGATTCCTTACCAGTGATGACCGCTTTTTGTTTATATAGTTGGTTTTGGCTCATGTTCAATCCACAGCATCAAGGAACTTCTTTTGGCATCTTACTGGAAAGTTAAATAGCTGAGATAACAATTCAAGTGCATACAAAACTTCACTTTTTTTTTTCTTTTTTTTTTTTTTAAAGAAAATATAGCTGAGCATTTCTTCTCTGTGTAACACCCACAGCAAGTAAAATATCAGATATTATAATCAGACAGTATTTTTGGGTGGCTTAGGTCATTATATCACTCTTCTCCCTGAAGGACAGTACTAAATTACAAAAAGAGAAAATCAAACAGAGCATTCATAAAACAGCAATAAAAACCTGCACCAAACTTGCTTCAAGCACCCACTCAAGGGACAAAGAAAATAAACAGCTACTCATTATGTAGTGATATCAGAAAGGTACAGTGAGTCATACTCAGCTTGAAATTAGTTGAGGATACTTTAGGGATAGTTTCCTGAGAGGAGGTTACGTCAACAAGGAAACTCTCATATTGTTTTTAACAGCGTCTAACTTGTAATATGTCTTTAGAAAAGAATGTGACATATTCTCAGAAGAATAATCACTGGGGGAAAAATGGGTAAAAGATTAAAAGAAGTTAGATACCTGTAACTAGGGAAACATAAGATCACTGCAGATTCCGTCATCAAAAGGGTGATGTCCTTGCCTTGGGCTGTTTCTATATTCTGTAAACTTCTTCAAAGTTTGCAGCTCTATAAATGAAATTCAGAGATCTATCTGAGCAATTCCTCTGCTTTTTAGCCAAGAAGTGGCACTTCTGAGGTACAATTCATCTTACTGTAAAAGAGACATCTCCATAAAGATCAGATGATTCTGCTTATTCCTCTCCCTTGACAATAGAGGAAAGCCAGTTAGTGAGCTCTTGCACAGCTATCTGTGGTGAGGATGTCTAAAGTGACCTAAGATGACTCTTGGTCCTGGTTTCAGCAGTATAATTAAAACCCTGTGTCCTTTACCTCCACACTGACACCACTGTTAGCTTGGAATGAGTGATGCCCACAGAGGTGGTGGGTCAGGGTCTGTGCAGCCCTGTACAAGAGCTTTTGGGGTACTTTAGTGTTATCAGCTCTAAAAAGATCATAACATATGGGAAAACTTGCAGTTTCTCTGTGCACTTCCACCAGGGATTTCAAGAGAGTAAGCAGTTCCTAATAGCTCGTGGTTTCAGAGGCTGCTGAAGTGCAGGATGGACACCTGGTCTTCAGCAGTAACAAAGGCCTCGGGCTGTGGCAGAAGTCACAGAGCAAGGCAACAGCTCAGCTGCTGAAAATACTTCAGACCATCCTCTTCGCAGTCCTCTTTTATAACAAAAAGAGATTTTAGAGGTGGTGGAGGAATTAAAGCTCTCCACAAATCCTGAGTAAATGGGCATTACTATTGACCCTTGAAAGTGAGTGCAAGAGAGGGGAAGAAGTGGAAGGGCATTCCCCATTTTGCAGAGGCAGATGGCGGAGGATTGGGACATCTGCTCCTGCAGCGGGCTGCAGTAGTGGCCACTTCCCTGGAATGGATCATCAGGAATAGGTTTCTGACCTATTTGTGCCATGTCCTTTTATCTCCTGCTACTTGCATGACCCAGTAATAGCAGAGCAGAGGGAGTGTGATTTACTCAGCTGCCTGCATGCATGTTTGAAGGCCCCCTCTCACTGCTCAAGAATCCCATCCCATACTACTGCACAGGACTGGTGAAATAATTTCACCTTTATAATACCATCCTGTTCTCTAAAAAGAGAAGGAGTCTGCAATACTACACGTTTCTCTAGGAAGACAACACTAAGTTCTTCATCCAGTGTAAGTCATCACAACAGTATGGGGGTTTGTTTTATCCAAAGAGAAGAAGCTGCCAGTAACATTTAAACAAGTTCTGTGCTCGTGTCCAAGCTCAGTAATGCTTAGCCCCAGTGGCAGCTCTGGTGCCTTTTAGCTACTGAGGATGTCAGAAGAGAATCTAGTGACAGACCCTATATATGTTTATGTGTTGAACAGTCCCCACCAAGGGCTGCCCAATGGTTTGCACCAAGCCAAACACCACATGAGAGGTACATGGCAGGAGTATGGGAATGATATGAAGGAGTGCCTGCACAGTAGCCCTCAGTGCTTTTGCTAAGCTTCTGCAAACTTGCAAAAAGAAAAAAAACAAACCCAACAAAACCCTTCTCTGCAGAAGGATAAAATTTATTTTGCCTGCATGTAATCTCCAGGGAAGATGCGGGTGTTGATGTGTCTGCAGTGAAGTCCCTCATTGTGGAAGGAGACTCTCTGTCTATGGGAGCAGGGGAACAAGCTGTTCCTTGGTGTGAAGAAAAGATTTAGAATTTGAATTACAAGTCCCCTGAATGTCCTTAGATTCCCTTTTCCCAGTTTCTGAACTTGCATAAAGGTGGAAGATGTAGATCAGTCCAATATACACTGCTCAAATATCTTGCAACAGATAACTGATGTACAATCTTTCAGGACTAAAGACAGACTTCATTTCATTTAATGTTTCTCTCTACGACTCGGTGCCTTCTATGACTTCAAAATGCATTTGATTGTTGACTGATACATTTTTTTTAGTTAGTTTTTTAATTTATGAATGTAATGCTTTCACTTCTGGAAAGTAAAGTTTGATAATTACTCTAATTTCTGACACATACAGATACATTTTTTGTCTATTGACAGATGGGTACGTACTTCATTCCAGATTACTGTGTCATATTTTGGTAAGAAGAAAAACTGGTGTTTGATCACCAGCTAGCCAGTATTCTTGCTGCAGGATTTGAAGTCACATTTAGATTTTGTACTAATTCTACTACCAAAAAAAAACAATTATGGAAGAATTTACCACTGCAAACCCTGAACTCAGCCCAATTTGTGCACACCCTGGAGATGCTCATCTTGCTTTCTTTCTTTCTTTCTTTTTAATTAAATTCTGTAAGACCAAGAAGCAGAGTTACACATGACATTGATTTTGTATGTTTTTTTTCTGGTTCAGTTGTAATGGCGGTGCTCAGCGCTCACCAAGCAATGCTTGTTTGGTATGTTTTACATAGTTGTCCTTCCTGGTTTGTTCCTCTAAAATCCAACTCGTTCTGCCATTGGTAGGACCAAAGACTGAAAATATTAATAATTCAGTGCAGTTGTTCAGATAAGGGTATATGTACTTAAAGATATTAAAATAAACCATAATTTAATTCAGCGGGCTAACAGTCAGTAAAGGCTAAGTCCTATTTGCCTTATTTATGCAAGCTATTACATTGCAGTGAGATTAGTCACCTAACATCAGTAGGAGTTGGTTCTGTAACAAATCTGCAAACATGCACGCACAGAAAATGGGGTTAATACTGAAATAACATTTTTAGCTTGCTCTCGTGCCTTTTTAACATTACAGAGGTTTCCTAATAGTGGCAGTTTTGACCTTGCCTCTCTTGCTGTATGAGAGATGAAGTCAGAAGGAATGTTTTTTTCAGAGCTTAATATTCTCATCAGTTTTACTTGGAGCCAGGCTAAAAAAAAAAAAAAAAAAAAAAAAAAAAAAAAAAAAAAAAAAAAAGATAAAAGAACAATAAATTTGAGGAGAGCTGGTAAAAGAAAGCACTGCATTGAATCCGGATGGCTCCCAGCTGTCTTAATTGAACAAAGGGAAAGTTTCCAAATACACCTTCTGTATTGGCTGGCTGCCTTCAAAGTTCTCTGAAGCTAGACAGAAAGTCCTTCCTCTCAAAATTAAAACACATACTTAAAACAACAACAACAAATGTTAAAATCTGTTGCATGAAGTTAGAGCAGAAATGTTATAATACATGCTATTTCACTCCAAGCCAACATCATAGTTAAGCTATACTATGTGCTTGTTTTAGTGTTGGAATAGATCGTAGTGTTCCAGTTTTCATCGTTGTATAATTTCTCATAGGGATAAGAGGGTGATTTTTTGAAGCAAAAAATCCTGTTCTTGTCAGTTAAATCAGCAAAAGTACTGGAGCGATTCCTGGTGATGTGGAAGTCAGTCTGCAAAGTCTAGCCCCAAGCGAGAAGCGAGGCTGTGGGAACCTGGAAGCAATCAGAGAGAGCCAACTGACGGCGTCAGAAGGATCGACTGCAGCTCGCATTGTTTTACCATCCAGAGAGAAGGTCAAATGGAAATACAACACTCCATCAAGACACACCATTGCTTTGAAAAGCGGCCCCATGGTCTGCCACGGCCTCAGCTCTGCTCTGCCTGCTTTCCCAGCAGCAACGTGAGGGAGATGCCACAAGGAGCTGCTGTTAGTAATACAATTCCCACATTGGCATTGCCAGCTGCTGTCATCTCTGGGAGTGGGGTGGGGTTTCTGCATCCCTATACTTCTGGGGAATTGCCCCTGGTGATGGAGAGAGCTCTCCAGTCAGCTAAACATTAGCATTCAGGATTTAGTAGGCAGAATTCAGTGGTAAAAGAATGCTCATGCTTTTAGAAAGCAGTTCAACATCTTAGAGGTTAGGGAATGCCAGAATTAGAGTAACGTGCGTGCCGCTCAGCTGGGAGTGCAGTTGGTGATGCCATGCCTGATGGCACAGCCACGTCTCCACAGCACTCCTACCCACTTTGCCTGGAGGACGGGCAGGCCTCGTCCCGCAGCACGCTCATCAAATATTCCATGTTCAGTGCTCTCAAGCCTTACTTACACATTATTAGTGCAGTTATTCAAATCCTCTATTGAATTATTAATCTCTTCATGAGATTTACGGTGATGATCTCTTTGCAATATTGTCACTGCTTACCAACATCAATTAATGTATCCCTACAGCTCTTTTTTGAGGTTACTATTCCATCAGTTTTGTACACAGGGCCCTGAGACAGAGAGAACTGAAGAAGAGATATTAAACCAAGAATTATTAAGTACTGTCTGAATAGGGTGCCCAATTTTAGATGCTTAGAGCCTGATCTTTTCTTTATATGTTAAAATTGCAGCTAGCAGTTTTAAGAGCAGCTGTGAATGCTCAGCCCTGTTCTAATTTAGACCCAGATGTCTCCCGTTGGGCCACAAGAAAATGAAAAATGACAGAGACAGGGACAGACTCAACCTCTCCAGGGCAGCATTCAATTGCCTGCGGTCCCCTGCCTCATTCACTGCACGTTTTGTAACTTCTGGAGTGAAGCTGGAGTCTCACTGACAATAGCTCCACTGGCTACAAGACAATGAAACACTCCAATTACATGACTACGTATAATTTTTCCACAGTTAGTTATTTCCACTTGTTCAGTGCGCAAAAAGAATTATCTTCATAAAAATATCATATTACATAGAAACCTTCATTCTAGCATTTCCTTCTATCTTCTTCACTCTGTCTTCTACTGCATGCTGCTTGAGCCCCCTCCAGTGCATTGATGCACTGTGACCCTGGGGACACCTTCATACACAGTAATGAATATTTCTTAATAAGATGTGTGATCTTATTTTTTTTTCAAAGTTATGTTCTAGAGAAGAACAGTGTTGTGGTGAGAGCCCAAGGCAAAGAAATAGGATTTTTTTTTTCAGGAATTGGTTCTGCCATAGACCTTCTTAGTGACCTCGGGCACTCTCTACCCTTTCTGTCATTCCTTTTCATCATCTCAAGTTTGGGACTAGTACAACATCTGCTTCAGGGCATCTTTACAGAGCTTGACTCATTGAGCTCAGTAGAGCGTCAGAACCTCAGGTAGAATGTAGTATGAAAGTGTGAAGTATTATGCAATCCTCTGTCTAAACAAGGAAGGTATGTTCAGGGGAGGAGGACTGCAGGACTGCAGCAGACAAGAAATTAAACATGAGAACCGTAACCACACATGGTATGCTTGGATGAGGTTGTAACAAGTGTGGAAAAGTAAGGCTGAAGGTGAACCTGATGAGGTGGATATTGAAATGCCACTCATAGACCCTCATAAAGAGTTCTAGATGACATAGAAGAATGGAAAAAAAGAAAACTAAAGCAGCATGTTACAGACTGAAATGATCATTTATGGCAAAAGGACAAAAATTGTAATAGTTGCTTGAGGTAGTTAAAGATACTGGATTTTTCAAAAGAAATTTTATTGGAGTGAATCAACATCTTCCTTGAGAAATATGATAGATGGGATAAGTGTCTTTAATATGGGAAGGAAAAATTATAACAAAAGTCGGAGCCTGGAATTTCAAACTGGAAAAGATGAATAGGATAAAGGATAGAATTTTTTTTTTTTTTTTTTTTTTTTAGTGAGATGGTAACTGATCATGGGAACACATTGCTGCCAAGGATATTGGTGGATTTTCTGTCCCTTTGTATTCACAGCCATCTGGAGGAGAGGCAGTAGTCTAACATAACATCAATGTCAGCAATACACAGGACTATCTAATGATCCCTTTGGGCCTGATACTCAAGGAACTGAAGTTCAGGGCTTATCTGCCATTGATTTCAATGAAGGCAGGATTTTATCTTCTGTTCCCAAGGCTTTAATAATGGAAAAGGTATTAATTACCTATGCTCAAAGGAATGGAGGCAGAGTGATGTGCAATCCATGAAGTAAAGTTGCCAACAGAAAGCAGCAATGAAGTAAATTGAAAACATTTCCCTTTTTAATATGAGTTTTCTCTGCATTTCAGCTGCACAGCCTCTTGAAGCACATCTGCGTGGTCAGTTCTAATAATAGAGCACTTCTGGGATGTAACTCCGGGTACAGCGTGAACCAGGGCTGCACCGCAGGCTTTGGAAAGCGGCAGATGAGAGGGGAGATCCTAGTGATCCACATTTTGCTGAAATAAATGATGCAATTGTGGTAACTGAAGGTGGGTAAAGTTGTCAGAGATGGGGCAAATTGAAGGTCATCTGTGTTCCCAGTGAAAGGAAGCACAGTTAGCAGCAGTGGATAATTCTGGGCTTCAGAGATGACTGCATCTCTGTCAATGAGCCAAGGGAAAAGATAGATTCTTCTGCTTCAGTGGGGTTGTCTATTGCTTCAACTTCAGAAACTGGCTTGTTGGTAAAGCTGCATTTAGATGCTTTGCCAGAAGTGAAGCTGCTGGCTATGTGCTAGTTTCTTTTAATAAAGATATATTCAAATGTACAAATCTGCAAATGTTCCTTTCCTACAGTATGCTCTGCACACAAAAGACTGATCAGTTATTTATCTCATCTGTGTTAAAGAAAAGTTCAAACATTTGCTATGATAGTTAATATTCTGGGTTTAAAAGTCAAGTGCAGTAAATCCTCTGATTAAACTACAGTTACTGAAAGAATACTTTTAATTTTCCTGGTTTCATTTAAGTTTGTATTTTGAGGCACCTGACCATGAAATGTGAGCAGTCCAGCCAAAGCACAAACATGGTGCAAAAAAAAACCAAACTAAAATCAGCCTGCACCCACAGGCAAAACCACAAATGTACAATTGATCAGAAAATCCATGAGGTAAAGCATTCTCCAATGGTATTTTAACATCAAATATTTCAAATCTTTTTTGATAGCAAATAGGTGCAATAAAGCAATTAGAATAATAACAATAACAATTTTATGTTTCGGTTGTATGAAAGCACCAAGTCCTCCTGAGAGCATGGAGATAGAAAATATATGTGCATGAATGGGTTCCAAATTACTCAACTCTGTGTGGTGTACGCTATTCTTATTCAGAAAATCCCTTAAGTCCCAAAGTGAGTTTTTAACACCCAAATCCAAGAACAAATACCCCTCTATCTTAACACGGAGTTTGGTCCCAGTGGTCTTTATAGGGAGACAGAAGCCTTTAAGAGATGGCCCACGTCATCTAAGTTTGGCTTCTGTTCAGGGGTCTGTCTAATGCAGCTGAGCAGAGTGAGAGCTTAAGAAGACAAGACAGGCATTTGAAAAGCCTTCTTTCCTCCTGTTATAACTCTCTTGTGTGAAAAAGGCCAAAATAAGTGTAGGCTTCATTAAACGCAATACTGTGAAAGTGCTGAAGTTATCATATCACTGTACAGCCTACTGAGTCTATATTGGGGGTGCAGATCTTCATTCAAAACAGACAAATTGTTAACTCTTTTAAACTGTTTCTGCCATGAAATCTGATCTAAAGGATTCACTTAGTCTCGATGTATCTTCATCTCCTTATTCAGAACAAGAACAATTTTCCATCCCACTGAAATTGTTGTACTTTTCAGTGCACACAATTAGAGTCCTGCCATCTGGAGAAGACAAAACCCATCGTTTCAGGATCCAAGTTTATGAGGTTGACCGTGATGTTTACTGCCCTTAAAGTGGTTGTGCTTGTGAAACCTTAAGCATTATTTCTTTGAGTATCAATGATGAGCTCAATTTCCTAAAACCAGGGGCCTCTTTAACATTTTTTATAGATCATAACCAAACCAAAGGCAATGCCAGTTACACCATACCAACACAATCTCTTCGGGAAAAAAATACATGCACTTCTGATGTTCTTTGCTCTTTTTTTCTCCCTCTTCTTCTTTTTTATTTTATTTTATTTTTCTTTTCTGTCAGGCAGGAGGAAAATGAGAACATAATAGAGAGGTCTATCTAGCCCACCTTTACTTCTACCTCCAGCTTAAATTGGAAAATAAGAGGATAGTTCAGTAAAAGCTCTCTTCAGAAATTGCTATGATTATTGAAGTGATAGGGGATAGTTTTGCTTCCACTGACAAAAGTCAGACAAACTTGACAGTGCCATTGTCATTCCTGTTCCCTGTACTTTCTATATTGCAAAAGATACCAAAATTCTGAATGACTGTAATATTTCATCTACTCACCCTGAGAAGAAAAGGTCCCAGTAGAGCTGTCATTTGACAGCTCAATCACATTAAACTCTCCTCTTCAGTGATCTTGCTCTTATTTTTAATATATTCACGGTCAGCTTTATTTCCTGTTTAATAATCTTTTAAATTTTGTTTGCTGAAGATACAAATCTCTCTCTCTCTTTTTTTTTTTTTTTTTTTTTTGTTACTCCCTATCTTCATACATTGCTTTCTATTATTTATATGTCTTAAATAGCTTAAACAATTGGCATCAATTCCTGGCATTTTGCTCTTACAGATGCTGGAATTCCTGTTAGCAGTATATCATTCTAGATACTATTGTATTTTTCTAAACTCCAACAAAGTAATTTATGGCCATCTAGTTGAGTAAACGTCACAAATAATGAATGGATTCCAAATTCTGAGCCTTCAAATTCCTGTCATTAAAATTCTGGCTCTTGTATAGTCTATGGCAATGTTATTGTCAACATGAGACAGTTGATCCTAGTAAAATTATGGGAATGCACTCCTTCATCACTTTAGTATTGCACAAGCAATCTCCCTGAAGTTGTCAGGAGATGCACAGCATGAGTAAACATCAGATGGCTGGGACTAAAGATAAGAATCTATAGGCATTTTTATTGTCACTTGTCTGTTCAGATATCCACTTAGGGTATCTTTAAAATATTCCTTTAAACTTACAAAACACAACTTAAACTGACTAACTGGCATTGCAACTGCTAATAATGTCAGCAGAAATTATTGGCAGAGTATTATGACTACTTGGAGGAAATTCTGAAGTCTGTTTTACACAGAGACCACACCAGATGGCCTCGTGTTGTCAGTAGCTTTGAAAAGATAACAATACAGTCAGTGGGATTCAGTTCCAGATCAGCACACAGAAATGCAAGAGTCTATCATTGCCCATGTGCTGGCATGTAAAACTTTTTGAACATCTATAATATCCAAATATAAAGCTCAGATGTCAGCAGGACTGAGCCAGGCTCTTTTCAGTGTGGTCCAGTGAGAGAACAAGGGGCAATGGCCACAAACTGGAACACGAGATGTTCCATCTGAATAAAAGGAAAACCTCCTTTACTGTCAGGGTGAAGGAGCACTGGAACAGGCTTCCCGGAGTGGGTGTGGAGTCCCCTTCTCTGGAAATATTGGAAACCCATGTGGATGTCTACCTGTGTAACTTAATGTTGGGAATCTGCTTTTGCAGGGTATTGGATTAGTTGATCCCCAGAGGTTCTTACACCTCCTATGACTTTCAGTGACTTCTTGCACGTCCTGTCAGGCCTCCAGCTCCTGCTGCAGAAAGGTTTGGGTCTCCTGCAAATCCTGAGTGTGAGGATGTGTCAGATACATGAGATGTCTCTAACAGTACACAGTGCCTATGGGTGGGCTCTACATCCCGCTTCTGCTCTTTCTCAGTGGATGCTCAAATGTAGAGCTAGACATGCAGACACCTACATGCAGGTGTTTACATCCTTCCCCATATGTCATCTAGGAGAGTCTCATCGCAACAGGCTTGTTATGCTTACCCAAAATTGGTCCCAGCATGCCCTAAGTTTCTCCAGCAATATTTTGTGAGACCTCACCGCTGTCCACAGACACGGGCTCAGATGGTGGGACTAAGCTGGAAAGCAGGGGAGAAGAGACATAGAGATCTACCTCATAGAGCTCTACCTCAGGACCTGAGGTTCTCCAGGCAGGGATGAGTCTGTGTGTGTGCCTGTGCCACCTTCTGCAGATGAGCTTCTATATCATTCATGTAGAAAAACAAATGATGCGTTTTCAGCCTTCAGCACCACATTTCCTTTTCTCTGTTAAAGTTTCCTAATTCCATACCCCAAATTAATTTACTGTGCTTTGGCTATGAATGCAAATTTGAAAAATATTCAGTAAATTCAGAAACTACTCATAGCCCCTGGGAGCTCACAAGCAGTGTCCAACTTCTGGAAGAGTTATAGGTGATTACCAACAGATACAGAGATTATAGATAGATATAGACATAGAGATATAGAGCTAGGTGATTACCACAGATATATTTATAAATATATTCAATAGCAATCGAGTTGCTGACTTCCTTAAAACACACTGCATGTTTGCATTCCTCAAATGATGCTAGGATGTATGAATGAGTTTCAGTGTCTGGCCATAGATGGCACCAAACAACCACGAGCAGAGCTTCCTGCCACTGGAGCTGTCTGCCTGAGGATGCTAACTTGCAGCCCCAGCAAACCCGCCATCAAGTGCTAGAAATGTTACAGATCCTTCCAAGACATGATTCTGCATATCCCCAAAAAGTCAGTCTTTCTGAGCTTCACAGCTCACAATCAGTAACTACTGATTATTTCTATTACTGCCACTAACATAATAATTATAGCAACAATAATAATAATAATATAGTTATAAAAATAAGAATGGTACAGAAGCACAAAGAAAAGCCCTGCTGTAGTCACGAGTGTACTATGTTGATACTTTGAAAGAGCACAGGAAGGGACCATTGCAGCTTTGAAGATGGAGAGCTCTAAATAGGCTGTTGCACAGGACTGATTTTGAATTTTAGAGTCATGAAGCCTAATTTTTCTTTTTGCAAGCCGTTATGTAAACCCATCCCATTCATAAACTGATGAAGCTCCATCTTAAATTCTAATTAGTGGTTTTTATTCCCACAGCAGCTGTTGGGATGGTGTTTTACTCCTTTGCCTCTCTGAAGCTTAGAAAGGCTTTTATTTCCAGCCTAGACTCACACATAGACGTACATTCCCTTACCAACACCCTTTCTGCCTGTTATTTCCTGCTCAACAGGCCCATTAGACTGTGTGACTTTTGAGGAACAGTGTGTGCTCTTTCAGCCTTCATCTCCCTGGAGGTGTGCACAGAGCTGCTCCCCGCTTGGCTCCCCACGCTATGCCCAGCTGCCCTCAGGTCTGAAATATCATTGCCTGGGCAAATGGCATCAGCTCCCCACCATCATACCCTGTAAAGTCTCGCAAATACTTGTTCCTTTTGGAGAACTTATTAAGTGCTTTGCAAAAGTCCAGTCAGATCTCTCCCATCCAAAAGAGGTCATGTAATCTGAAAACAGGAAGCTGAGACCAAGTAAGATGAAATAACAACCTGTTGTAGTTACACTGTAGGCTTGTTTGCAGTTCTTACTCAGTTGGGCAATTTGTCCCCAGACAGAACTTCTAAAGTTCAGTTCAACTCTATTGCTCTTTTTGTACACTTACATGTACACATTAAAGTGAAAGCTTGTGTATCTTGGTTTAAGAATAGGGGTTGGCAAGTTGGCATATTTCTAATTTCATAATTTCCATCTCTCAGGTGCAGAATTTTATCTGAGAGGACTCCTTCCAGTACATTTTCATTTCATTTCCCTCAATGAATATTGAGTGATACTGAGTGAGTGATTGTTTCTCTACTAAGGAAGGGAAAAGTACCACATGGGTATAGAAACAAGATGGGTAAATTAGTTTTGTAAACACAAATTCATATCCTTAAGACCTTTTTCATCACTGGTATCTCATTTAACATAGGTTATAAGCTCCCAAAATAGAATATTATCTTGTGGATTCTGTAGCACCCTTTAGCTATGAAATTAGTAGTAATTACATATTGACTTTTGCCTTAGTAGAGACTGAACACAGAAAATGCAGAATTAGAATATAAGAACAGCTCGGTCAGCTCAATCCAATAATTCATAAAGAAAAAAGTAGAGGGACAGGGGAAACATAAATGGTTACTTTACATATGCAGCTTCTGCTTCATGCTCTCTTTTATTTAGCTTGTCTTGACACCACAGTAAGCTGTACTTTGAAAAGTTGTGTCTTGTTAAATAGGCCAGTGTTGATATCTCTTCATGCTTAGACATTTCAGATCCTTGAGATCAGTTTCCTTTTGACTGTGCAGTCATGGCAACACTAATGTAGTCCCAGGCCTTCTGACTAAACCTGGCATTTATTTAGCAGATGCATAAATTATATGTAAGATAGATAAACTGATATGCAAGATCAGATATCACAGTTTCTTCTTTCACTTAGCACAAAGTAAAAAGTCTGAGCATCTCTCTTCTAGTGCATTTGCTACTGTAATAAATGGTTACAGTAATATGTCCAAATGCTAGCATTTATATACTATTATTTTCTTCCTAAAAGTACATTTCTCCATTACTGTTGGTTATTTTCAGCTAGCCATGGGAAAACAGAGAGGAGAGGCATGATGAATAGGGTGGTCACTACTCTCACCCACATCTGCTGGAATTAAGTAGCCTTTTAATAGCCACTTGATATTAGGAAGAAATTCTTTACTGTAAGGATGGTGAGACACTGGAACGGGTTGCCCAGTGAGGCTGTGGATGTCCCCTCCCTGGAAGCATCCAAGGCCAGGCTGGGTGGGATTTTGAGCAACCTGGTCTAGAGGGAGGTGTCCCTGCCTATAGCAGGGGAATTAGAACTACATGATCTTAAAGGTTCCTTCCAAACCAAGTCATTCTATGATTCTATGATTTGCTTTCCTTCTTTCTTTGTTTAATAATGCAATAGCAATATGTTTTCATAGCTCTCAGCTTCATCTGTCCTTCCGTTCCTTTTAGCCATTCAATCATTTGGTCTTTTTTTTTTTTTTT
>PPHD01019071.1:0-14266 GCA_002909625.1 Bambusicola thoracicus | reverse complement strand
TTATTTTCTGGATTTTTTTGTTTTGCAGATTGTTCTGGGGGCTGACACAGACAAATATTCTTAACAGAAGTGGTAATTAAGTGACACCTGAGAAATTTGCAGAGTTCTTAATAACTTTCAGCAATTCTTCTATTGCGGGAAAGGATAAATCTGAAGATGAACTCTGGAGTACAGACAGCTTTTTTGTTGTATCTTATTCCTGTAGCACCACCAAGTCGATTTGGTGGTAGATGTACACTTTTAGTCATCGTGTGAAAAGAGGAATGTTGCAAAATTCTATGGTGTCACAATGCTGCACAACTTTATTTATTTAATTTCTTTTTTAGATATATTTTTAATCAGTTAAAAATATTTGCATCCATTTTACTCTGATTTTACTCAGGGTATCTCGTGGAAACTGGAGAATGCATAGGGTAATTCAAGTTGGAAGTATACTAGTGAAGTTTAAGGGTCAGTTGTGGCATCAGTTGCTCAGGGCTTTCTCCAGTCTTGAAAACATCCAAGGAGGAAGAATGTACAGAATCTGATGTCTGTTATTTTTTTCACAAGCCCAAATTCAAAATCAAGCCTGGAAACTGTAGAAGAGGGAGCTCTACATCATAGCTGTGACTTTGTAGAAATTGGGCCAAGAGGAAGTGGTGCTAAAATGATACTACAGATGATCTGAAGCATAATTTGCAAAATGTAATAGAAACTGGCTTGTTCTTGGATGCTTCAGAAAGGATGGAAATCAATGGATTTGTTTATATGCATGGCTTTCTGCATAAGAACAGCAGCATCTATTCTTAAGCTTGCAGTCCCATGCTCGAGTACACCTAGAAACATATTAACTTTTTGATAAATACGACGGAGTGTGGCAGTTATCTGGCCTTGAGGCACTCCATTGCATAAATAAGAATTGCAGGTAAAATTTTGTGACAAGAAAGGTCTTGACAGCTTGAGTAATTGAAGTGTCGCTGTGCAGTTACAGCACAGAAGTCCTTGGTCATTAAGGAAAGAGCCTGAAACTTAATGCTCTGCTATGTTGTTTTTGTGGTTGCTTTGTTTTGTATTGTTTTGTTTTTGACAGGAACAAGGGTTTCAGTTTCTAGACTGCTCAGTTTTTCTTCATCTCTTCCTTAAATAAGTTGAAGGTTGCTCCTGAATGCATGTGGTTTGATTTAGAGCTCCAGGCTCAGTATTCATTTTTATCTTTTATTCTCTTCTAGAATAAGGTTACCAGTCTCTGTGTGTGCAGCTTTCTTCAGCAATGTTAAGGGAAAAGAACTAGTGTTGTATCTAATTAAGTGTTGTCTAACAGCATTCCTGCACCATGCTCTGTAACCAACACCATTTCTTGGGTTCTGTTAGTAGAAATCCTGTGTGGGTCTTGGCCCTAGGCTTGCTGGGTGTTTACCCACAAATGTGTGGAAGTTCAGTGTAGTCCTGTGAATCATCAAATCTTCTGGCCCAAATCAGATTATAAATAAATGAATAAATAATTCATGAATTGAATATCCTGTATTACAGTGCTCTAACTGCACTTATTGAACTCTCAAGCCAAGATCAAGGAAGATGTAGTCTTACAGCAACCCAAGAGCTACCAGCCCAGTGCTCACTGAGCACCTCTGTGAATATCAGGAACCTTTCACACACTTTTTGGAGCCTGATTCTGGTTTCTTTTATGTGGAGTCTAAGAACATGATGATCCACAGAGTAGACCACCAATGACCAACTGTCCCTGGAGACATTCAAGGTCAGGCTGGACGAGGCTGTAAGCAATCCCATCTAGCTGTATGTGTCTCTGTTTATTGCAGGGGAGTTGGACTAGATGACCTTTAAAGGTCCCTTGAGTTCTAAGGCCATTAAAGTCTCATTTTTTTTTCTCTTGTTTGCATTACTGTTTTTATTCGATACCTGATTTTAACATTATCCCACTGTTCTTTGTGTATTTTTTGTTTTTAACATGCAGCTAAGTACATGTTACAGTTCAGTAGTTCAGTACAGTTTTGATTCGGAAACCTTCATGGCTTTCCTCAGACCTTGACATTCAATTAACTTGGAATCACATCTTGACCTGCACTAACTGTGTTCCAGGAAAAAAAAAATAATCAAATGTGGAGGGTATATGTGCCTTTCTAGTTTCTCTAATTTGTCATCTGCTCTAATGTTCTTTATATGTGGATGTTAAGAGTACCAGGAGTTATAGCCTGCATGCTTCCAGTAGTGCTTCAGGTGTCAATGTTAGGGGCAAGGTTTGGAAACTAGTTCACTTAATATCAATCATTTATGTTTTTCCTAATGTAGGGCAAAATTAAGGATTGTTTCTGCTACCAACGTTGTGAAAATTTAATAGCGTCTGCCTCTGTGGTGAGAATAGCAAGACAGATTTCTCCTGTTTCCAGTATATGTTTCTTGAGAATTAGCACCTGCACTTGAACAGTTGTATTTTTACATGTGTGTATGTTAGAGGAGATGTATATGAAATTAATCCTTGTAGCAGAAGGAATTGGGAGGAACTAATAGCTTTTTCAGGAATCTATGTTCTCTAGTCATAACTCATTTTGAGTCTGGAATCTGGCATAAGAGAAACGTACTGTGTGCAGAATGACATTAAGTACTTTCATGGTCAGAGCATAGCGACTGTCTATGCTACCGCAGTTTGTTTGTATGTTTCTGCTGCAGAAGATAGCAATTGCAGCAGGCAGTACTGAAGAGTACAGTTAGGACTCTGCTGCCATCTGTGCTAGCACTGTCTGTTCATGCTATATGCTTGTTTCCATATGTATACTTAAACACTTTATCTCTAAAGCTATTATATTAACATATCTGAAACAGTTATGATAATGAAAGTCGATAGGAAACTGTCATTTACAAAGTTAGTGTGCTTGCTTTCAATGTACATGCTGTATTTTTTTAATATCTACTACTACTTTAAACAGATTTAGCGAGATGCCACTCTTCATTCCAATTTGTAACTTATCCCTTTTGGCTTTGTACATCATAATCACCTCCACAGGAACCACTGTGATGCCATAAACAGAGGGTTTGACTTCAGGTGAAGAATTTAGGCCATAAAAGCAGAAATACTCATAAAAGAGAAGGTGGGAGGATGGGTAGGATGAGGAAAGTGATTATTCTGACTTTTCACGTGGTGATTTTTTTTTTCAAAAAAAAAAAATTAATCTTCAGTGATAGCTGACATAAAAGAAATTACTTGAAAATGTCAGTGAACCCTCCATTTTAGGCAATATAATTGGGGAAAAAAAAGTATAAGCAATAGAGCTTTATTCTGCATATCATTTCTTTTTCTCTCTTTTCCATTCATTAAAAAAAAAAAAATCATTAGTAAATCCACAGTGGGAGGATAGTCTTGCTGCTGTACTTTTCCTCGGGTGCAGCAAGAGGGATTGCATTTGCAGTTCATGGAGAATGAAATTAAACTTGCTTGGTCCCAGTGATCCACTACCTCTACACAAAGCAAGTTTCTGGGAGAGACTCACTTGCACACTATCAGAAGCAGTGTCCTGAATGTGCTTGCTCCTTCTCTTATGCGTGAAAGAACAGGCACAGATTCGGGTCCATGTAACTCCCAAGTTAGCATTAGGTACTGCATGGAGTGCCTGTGTGTGTGTCCACCCTTTCTCTAAGGTCTCTCTTCAGAGGGGAGACTTAGAACGCATCACTTTGTTTGCTTATAGAGATTGAGAAGACTTGTTGCTCTGTGATGTATTTATACATGTTTAGAAAGGTTTTATAGAGCATCAGGCAATTGAAGGACACCCATTTCTAGCTTGCATAGCTTTATGTTCAAAACGTATCAGCGTGATAAATAGTAAAGTTGGTAAAAAGTATCTGGTGAAATAAATCACATTGTGGCAACTGAAAAAGAGCAGAATGCTATTTATTTGTTTAGTTAAGTGATGCTAGGAAATACAACTTTGGAGGAAAAAAAAGTAAGCGAACAAAAAAGCAAACATAATACTTTTCTCTTAAGCAGTGAGATGTAGTTCTTTAACTCTTCCATCATCTATCTGATAGAGATTATGTATACAAGCATCCATTTCCAGGATTTCTTGCTGCTCGTAGGGCTGGCAAGGCACTTCTTCCTTTTTGGGCTGTGGCTTCTCTAAAGCACATAGATAAGTGCTCAATTGACTGTAGTGTTCATGCCACGTCTTAAGTATATAACAGAACCTGCAGCAACAATTGCTTCCTTTTCTTCCAGAATAAAAATGAATGCCTAAATTGCGTATGAAGAAAAAATCTCCAATATGAACAGGGAAAAAAAAAAAAAAAACAACAAAAAAAAAAGGGTCAGCAAGGATCTCAGTTTAATATAATGCTGATCTTGTGCTCCACAAATCTTGTTAACAGGAGGAGACACCCACTATATATAAAAAGGTTAGCACTTGCTGTTCAACAATTCCAGCAGCTTTCATTTGCATTTCAAAGCCAGAGTGAGAATGAGAACTCTCATATCTGTAATTCCAATAGTCTGTCAATCTGGCTGTTTCTGTAAAACTGACACAGTTTGGGCAGTTCTCATCAATTTCATTTGTTGCATATACTCGGATGAGCTTTTAATCTCCTGCCTGCTGATCCCTGGTTTATAATCAGATTTGACAGAGATAGGATGGCTGTAATTATCTTGATGTGAAAGTCAAGATAGAACTGGCATTTCTCTTCTTAGTCCTCTGGTGAGGTAAAATTTTATTTGAAAACTGTGAATCACTAAAGCTTAGAACTGCTTAGTTTCAGGCTGCTTCAGGTGCATCTGTCACAATTAAGGCTTTTTTTTTTTTTTTTTTTTCTGGAAAAGGCAAGAACTTTTGCAAGAACCTTCCGTGCTTATTTGTTGACCTACATCTCAATGTTTTGGAAAGCAATTTTATGTCAACTTGATTAATTATTTTCTTTTCCCAAAGGCTGATAACATCCTAATTTCAAGGAAGACCTTGAATAATAGATGTCTGTGGTGTGAATCCTTGTTCTGATTCCTGAAAAAGGCCATTCCTCAATGACTATAACGCTGTCAATAAAAACTCTAGTTTAATGGATGAAAATATGTGTAGTAGCTATGTTTATCCGAAGTCCGTTCATGATTTTTTTCACTGTTTTGTATACGTGATATTTTAGCTGTGTAGCTTCTAAATCACTTTTGCTTCCCAACAAAATAGAATAAGTCTTCGCTTTTTAAGGCATCTTTTGGATTATTTTAAGACTCAAAAATTGTGCTATGAATTAATATATCACAAATATTCAAAGAGGCTAGGGACATACACAAACTTAAGTGTGTGCCCCGGTTACATTAAATTAATCTGAGACACTATTCTGTTACACTCAAAGTAAAGAAGTTTTTCCTCGTGTTCAGATTGAAATTCCTGTGTTCCTGTTTGTGCCTGTTGCCCCTTGTTCTGTTACTGGGCAACACTGAAAATAGTCTGGATCTATCCACTCGGCTCCTGCCCTTTAGATATTTACAAGCGTTGTTAAGATCCCTCCTCGGTCTCCTCTTCTCCAGGCTGAAGATTCCCAGGTCTCTCAGCCTTTCCTCAAGAAGATGCTCCAGAACCCTCTTCATCTTTGTGGCTCTCTGATGCACTCTCTCTAGAAGTTTCCTATCTTTCTTGAAACTGGGGAGCCCAGAACTCTACACACCAGAGCAGAGTAGATGAGGAGGATCACCGCCCTCAACCTGCTGGCCATGCTTTTTTTAATGCACCCCAGGATACCATTGGCCTTCTTGGCCATAAGGGCATAATGTTGGCTCATGGACAGCCTGTTGTCCACCAGGATATACAGGTCTTTCTCTGCAGAGCTCCTCGCCAGCTGATCAGCCCCTAACCTGTACAGAGATGCATGTGATTATTCCTCCCCTGGTGCAGGACTCTACACATGCCCAGTGGAACCTCATCAGGTTTCTCTCTGCTCAACTCTCCAGCTTGCCCAGGTCTTGCTAAATGGCAGCACAAACTTCTGGTGTTTCAGTCATTCCTCCTAGCTTTGTATTATCAGGAAACTTTCTAAGGGTGTGTTCCATCCATTCATTCAGGTTACTGATGAAGATGCTGAATAAGACCGGTCCCAGTATAACCCTTTAGGGGCACTGCTAGGTACAGGCCTCCAACTAAACTATGCCACTGATCATAACCCTCTGAGCTGTGCCAGTCATCCAAAGAGGACAAAGTTGAATTGGTTTTCAACAAATGAGATTGCATTGCAAATTATTTAACATTCAGGCCAAAGTGATGACCCCCATTCTTTGTGAGTTGGCCTTTCATTATCTTTGAATTTGAAATTTTACAACTTCAGGTGAAAAAGGGTAGATGTGTAAACTATATTGAATTGCCTGAGATTTCTGGAGGATTTTTTGCTTTGGAAAAGACCATGCAGAACACTGTGCTAGGGGATGTATTGACCAGTTATATGTGCCTTCCTGGCAGTGAGCCATGAGCTGGATTTTATAGATTGAACATATAGGAATGCATAGGCAATCTCCGCAGAATGGCTGTCTGCATTTGGGAAAATGGAATAGGTACCAAGGGATTTCTTTAGTTAAGTTTGTAGGTTTTTGGAGCGTAGGGAGTATGCATATATTGAAGAAAGGTAGTATTTGACCAGATGTGCATGCATACATTTTGACAATTTGCAAAATTGCTCATCAGTATGAGTCATGTTTAAACAATTTAATTTTACAAACGTTGAATATTTTTTAATTACAAAATATGAAAGAGTATAGCATCACTAAGGAGGGCTATAGCAAAAAATGTGATTAAGAGGGAGACAGAACAGTAGAGGAAGATTTGATTTCCAGATAAGTAAGGTTCTACTTCAAGAGAAAGGGCATTCTGTAGCTGTGTCTGCATCAAATTGAGCACAGTGAATTTAAAAGATGACGAGAAGAAGGTGAAATATTTAACTGGTGAAAGAAAGCAGAGGAAGGGGTAGTCAAGAATAACCATCAATCCATTTCAACAGAACTGAAAGAAGTATTTGACAAATGTCCTAATGACAGACGGAGTAAAGCAGTAAAGAGATGCTATTTTAATTTACACTTGATTGAAACCAAGAAACAAATGAGAATCCTGAATGGAAAGTCTTTCACTACCTATGATCTGCTATGAAAACTCTAAATAGAAATATTCTCCAAACAGAAATACAATTGATTTGTGAGATATGTAATTCAAACTTGTAACAAGTTTGTGTATGGAATGTATCTAATTTATATTTATTTGGAGGAAAGCAGTGAGGGCAACTTTCCAAGGTAAAGATCAAATAATTAGTTGAGTTATTAAAATAACAATGTGAGCTATCTCTTATGGAAGGATCTATTAGGGGACATAAAATTTTAGATTTGCAGCCAGTTAACACAAAACTAGTAATGAGTGGACAGGGAGTCCTTTCTCTCATCAAAGACAAGGACAAAAGGGTGTAGCAACTGATCAGTTCAGGCTGAAAGGTGAAAGGTTTCCTTTTTTCTTTTTTCTGGTATGTGTGTGTCTGTGAAAATAAGAATATGATTTTAGCATAAAGTTTGTTAAACAGGCATGAGAACTTTTCGTTATTTCTTAGAAGATACCAGTAAATAAGAATGTCTTTGGAGCTAGTCTGCCTTTTGGGATGTTTCAGAGGAAATTGAAACAGGCGCTAAGAGAGCTCTTAGATGTTGAATTGTTGCTGATCATGTTCATGTTGCAAGGAAAGGGAAACCCAGTGAAGAGGCAGTAGGCACTGTGATATCAGACTACAGTAACTCTTTGGGGAATGCCAGACAGTGCATGTGTCTAAACTAAAGGAAAAAAAGATAAGGCAGCATTTGTGGTAGTGAAATGACAGTGCAGCATAGCCATGGTTGGGAAACCAAAGAAAGATCAAACAGAATCTCGAGGGAGTTAGTGGTTCTAACATGTTGTGGAAACAGAACTATGTTAGCTACACTGTGATACTTCAGGTGATTCTCTGAAACAGACGCTGGTGTGAAAATTACATGCTGTGGTATCTGTTAGTATCCTGTATCTCAAAAGAGCACTGTGAAGCTGGTAGCAGGGCTACCTATGCTACCAATGGCCAGTGTTTAAAATAACAGTTCCCTAAGTGACAGTGTAGCTACTCACATTACTTGAAAGCTGGATGGTAGCACAGCATGAGGACTGGCAGTTAGAGGAACTGATTTCTTTTTCTGACTGCCTTAGCCTTTTGCACTTCATGCCACTGCTATACAATTCAGGACACATGGAAGTAATCAAGTGGAACAAAGATAATCAGCTGCTAGCAGTCAGTCATATGCCTGCCCTGACAGCAGTTTCTGCACTTTGCAGGTGTTTAAGGTACCTCTGCCTCTGGGACAGCTGTGGAGAAGGAAGAAGTGGCCTACAGCTGTCAGGAGAGGGAGATGTTACTAAACCTTCTTGATTCTCATGTATGGGCCTTCTAGAACCATGTCTTTAACTTGTTTCTCTTTCAACTTTGGCTCTTGTTTGCCTGCTTAGTCCAAATCGCTATCCTCTTCTTCACTGTGTTAATCTCTGTCACTCCTGTGGCTATGGTATGCATTATATGCCTTTCTTAACCACGTAAATTTCATGTTTTTTTTTTTTTTTAAGAAAAATCCGCCCCCCCAAAAAAAGACCAGTTAAACAATTCTCTCCCATTGTTACTCCTCATTCCAGTCTTTCATAGCTATGTCCTCACTCTTAGTTCTGCTTTTCCTGATTTCAAGCCTGAGTTTCCTTCTATGGGTAGTCCCAGGCTCCTTAAAACTGTACTTTTCAGGTATGCTGTGTTTTTTTTTTGTTTGTTTGTTTGTTTTTTTGTTTTTTTAATATACCTGTGTCTTCGGAATTGTTAAGATCCAGTGATCTCCAGATTCATGGGCAAACTATGGATTTTCCTAACCTAATTCTCTCTAAAGGCTTTAGCCCTGTTTCAGTAACGAAAACAATATCTGAAAAATAATAATAATAAAAAAATCGAATAATTGCAATTACATTTTGAAAAAGTTTTGGCAAAGTTCTAAGCAGCTGAAAATGGGATATAAAGGCCTTCCAGTAAATCTGATGTGATGAATGGGCATTTATGGTCTCCAGGCAGCACAAACTTAGAATTTGTTGCCTATTCTATGTCAGTGTTTATATAAGGTCCAGGCTAAGGTGTAGACTTGTGTATGAAGAGTTTGAAAGCTATGTGATTTTGTTGGGTCAGGTTGTGTTCACTGTACGATTTTGCTTTATTTGCATTTACAAAGCAGAGTAAAGTTTGCTAATGATGATCAAAGCAATAGTCTGGGTTAGGATAACTTATGAAGGTGGAAACAAAACTGAAAATACACAAGATGAGCCTGGCCAGCATTATGACAACCCTGGCTGGTATTTGATATTTCTCAGAAGGGTTCAATGGAGAATTGATGAAACTGCAGAAAAAGATACTCTTAGGAGGTAAAGTGTCCTATTTTTCCACTAGTCTATGAGGGTATTGGAGAGGGAATGGGGATGAATGATTGGGAAGCAAATACAGGACAGGTAACTAGGAGGTCAATTCACTTGTGCTGCTTCAGATATACAGCACTGCGTGAATAATGAATCTTGGACCATTAGGCAGTTTTTATGTTTTGTTTTCCTTTCCCAGACTTTTTTTGCAAATGACTGTCTTTTGAAGGTATACCTCAAGGTAACATGCTGATGTTCTGTGGAGTTGAGTCTGTGACTCTGCTACCTACTCTTTCTGTCAAGAACAGGTCAGTTATTGTACAAGCAAAGTGTGAGCAAAGGCTTTGTGATCATCCATGTGCAAGTAATATGAGATAGTAATGTCGTACAGGTACCATTTGGGAGGATGAAACCCTTCACAATTTATTGATGTTTTTATGGAGATTTTTACTGAAACCATGGTTTTGTGTCTTTAAAAAATTCCATATAACATGGCTTCTATGGACAAAATTCTTAGATAACTGCTGAGGATCTGAGACATCTCTGAAAAGGGGGAAGGAGGGCATACAGATGGGGCTTGATCTCTCGAGTAAAAGCCAGCAGAAAGCCAAGAAAGAAGGTTGGCAGAGATAAGTACCTGGAAAAAGAAAGATCATGAAGGAATGACAGCTGGACTAACAGAGAAATAAACACCTCTTTAGGAGAGGGCTCTCTTGATGATGAATATCCCCAGAAAACCAGGCACTGTGCTCTGAGATGAGGTCAGGAGGCCAGTTAGAGACCACAGAATGCTCACAAATGTCCTGCAGCGTTTTACCAGATAGGCGATGAAAGATGGTTTCTGTCCTTTAACTTCATGATTTATTAACATATTTACGCTATATGAGAAGTTACAACTTCAGCTGTATTGTGGTTTCAAATTTTCTTGTTTACATCCAATTAAATTTTTTTTTAATGTGAACAACACTCATTCCTAATAATTTCCTTGTACAAAGACAAAATAGCCATCTTCTTACTAACAGGAAAGAATCATTTTTCTATCCTCTAGCTTCCAACAGGGAACATATGATGCAATGCTGACCCAGATTCACCTGCCATCTGGACATCCCTCCATAAACACCCTTTTTGGTTGTTTGTAGCATCCATAAAATAAATTCAATCCCTCAGCTCCAATCCTTGAATTAAAAGTGATTTCAGATATAATTGCAATAATAAGTAAATATAATCATAAATGCAGGAAGCATGAATTACAGAAACAGCTCTTACTCATAACATCTGGCTTTGTCACTCCCAGTTTGCTTTTAGTTTTACAGGTTACTGGTTAGTTCTCTTTCACTGGGAGTGAGCTGAATTTTCAGAGACTGGACTAGATGAGCCCCACAGTGCTCTCTGTTCCTCCATGTTAGTGCATGGTATTTAGCTAGGCTGTGAAGTGCGGAAGACCAGGATTTCCTTTCTCTTGGCTCAAGTTTACAGAACAGGCTAATGAATACTCTTAGTGTTTAAACACAACTGGGAAACATAAGCAGGTGGCTGTTGCCTTTATGAGATCAGCTATGGGAATGGACTCAACAAAACATCACCATTTAGCAGTATGTCAATAGGAAGGGAATACCACAAAGTTAAGAAACAACTCTCGTGTTGATGGACTGGTGGTGAAAATTATTTCAAATGAAGGCATTTTCTCTAGGAGGCTTAATTTGTGTTCCCAATGATGGTAACAGATTTAGAATGTTAATTTGACCAGCGGATTCTTTCCTGCTGATCAACCTCTAAGTATTGTCAATGGATGAAGTTGGTCTTGGAAAATTTTGGAAGATAAACTTGTGATTCTTAACTCCCATGGAGTTCCTTGTTCTCATAAATGTTTCATAAATCATAAAACACAATATAGCTGCATAACAATGAAGAATACAAGCTACTTAACTGCACTAATGGTGGCCAGTAGTGGACCATACATTGGAACGGTACTGCTTTGCAAGAACTTGAGAAGTGGAGTGCCGTGAAAAAGTTTTTGGGCTCATCCTAAGGCTCAGCATTTCATTTGAGCGCCATGGTGCTGGGTGAAAAAGGCTTTCTGTTATTGTAGGCTGTCTTGGAAGTTGATGTATAAAAACCTGATCTTGAAGAAGTCTATGTAGTAAGAAAAAACAAAATGTTTTGTGGATATATATAACCTGTGTACCTGGATGTCTTACATGCATTTTGTACTCCTTTTGTATTTTCTTTTTTTTTTTGCCACATACCTGAGATATATATGTATGCATGTAAATTTTCAAGTAAAAAATATCCTTTTAATTATTAATGAACATATGGTAACGGCTTCTTCAAAAAGCCAGTGTATAGGCATAATGTCATGAATCGTCAGAGAAGTAGGATTTAAAAAAACAGATAAAATTTAGAGAAAAATAATTCAAAATGGTAACCTTGCATATCTGCTACAATTACAAGTGAGGTTGCTAGCTATGATCGTTCAGTTAATTCATTAAGTTGATTGATATGTTTGATTAAGATCAGTATGGCTGGAGTTCTGGATTCAGAAATGAGATTTTCCTCAGAGTCCATAACGGAAGAATTGTTGACTTTATGTTTTGTCTGTTTAGGTTTGTTGTTTTTCCCCTATCTTTCAAAATAACAAACAAAAGAATACTACAAATCTCCTTGTAAAAAATTGTAAGTATGGAAAAGTTAAACGCATTGAACTGTTTCTAATTATTTGACTTATTTAGGGAGCTAAGAACTGCAACATTTTGGACTTAATCATACCAGACACCAAGAAGTGCGACAATTTTTTACTGATAAATATGAAGCATCTATGAGTTAGAATTAGGTCACTGAACAGAAAGCAAGAAATTACAGATTCACTTCATCATTTCTTGAAACTTGATTTAAACCTCGAGTTAAATCTTCCACCTTTAGCAATTACCAGGGCTTTTCAGGCTCATAAGGTAGGAGTTTCTGTATTTCACTTCCCTATTCTAAATGGCATGATTCATGTGTTTGTGTCACAGAGGAAAACACATTTAATATGTGAGAACATCTGAAATGATGTAAAGATTCTGTGATTTGTGCCTGAAGTCATTAAAATGTCTGTACTTCTTGAGTAGGGCAACAATATGTACCTAATTCTGGTCCATCTGGGGAAATGTATTTTGATGAACTTTCTGTCTGTGCTACTTAGCTCAAAATTGTATAAAGGAATAACCTAACTAGGTGTTGCTGCTATCTGTTTGAATTTACTCAGGCTGTTAAATATATACTGCTGTAATTACACCAGTGGTGCTCTGTAAAAGTGCTGAGACAAAAAGGCTGAAACCTATTATTTTTCTATTTAGTATGAAGCTCTAAGTCACCTTGGCATTGTAGCTTGTTGCAGGCAAAACGATTTGGACTAGGACATCTTAGCTGAATTTAATTTTTAATCAACCAACAGACACTTCTGATCATGGATTTGGGTGTTGATGAGAAAACCAAGTCAACACCTTTCTCTAGCCTCAATTTAAGCCTTCTATGTGGGCTGGGCCGCTGTGGATGATGGAAATGCTCGGAGTGGTGGGTGGTTTCTGCTGTTTCTGCAGTGCTGCAGCCCCCTGCTACTGAAACCGTGCCGTTTGTGCCCACTGTGCAGCTATTTTGAAGTTTTCCTCTGCAAAACCAGTGCACAGACAGGCTAGAGTCTGCAGCACTGAATTTTGGCTTGTCTCTCTTGTGTATGCATGGCCTACAATAATCAGATGGTGTCTGTAATCTGAGATTTAAACAAGGGTGCATTCATCAGAGTCTTCTATTATAGAAATTGTCTGGGTATGTTTTATTCAAAATGGGCTAGCAGCTTTATATATATCTTTTTTCAAAGCTCACTGAAAAGCAGTAGACCAAATATTTTTTAAAAAGAGTTTTGTGTTTCTATATAAAGTAACGTTGAGAATCAAGGAGAAAAGGAGAGACTCTTCCTTGCTGAATTTTATGATTAGGACAAAGGTAATTTCAGTATAACATTTTTTCACCTTTTGGAAAATGAGGTTTCATTAAAATCAGCATTCAGCTGAGCATATCAGAGCTGTCAATTGCATTAATAGATCATAAGGCATGAAAATATGAGGAAGATACTTAGGGACATAGTTTAGTGGGCAGTACTGGTGGTACGTGAACAGTTGGACTGGATGATCCTGGAGGTCTTTCCCAACCTTAATGGTTCTGTGATTCTATGGAAGATTGTAGGTGCGTGGCCTGCATGTTTATAGCTTCTGTGCAATAAACATCATCCTTTCTGATTTGACAATATAAAAATATTTTATTTAGTTGGAAAAGTGGAAACAATCTCTACTTTAAGATCATTGGGGATGGGTGGGTTTTTTAACTTTATTCTGGGTTTGGTGAAAGCTCAGATATTCTAATTTTTCTGCTTTGTAACTCATCTGTACTGTTGTTTAGTTGGTTTTGAGTATGATGTCTGTGTGACTTTGGACACAGTGTTATGGAGAATTCATGTCTTGGCAGAATGTTTGCCCTGTTGAGGTTAGGAGGTTAGCTGTATGTTTTTACCTCAGGAGTTTCTCAGCAATAAAACAATATGATCATCCTCATTAAAACAACTATAAATGCCAAAGCACTTGTATTTCTTGTATCTATTATTAAATAAGGAGAGTAGGAAAGCATGTTATTCAGGGTGATATTTTTTAAAAAAGAGAAGCATATTTCATATCACTGTTGTATTATATATACATATATAGTATATATACTGTTTATTTTCTACATTATTTAAATAGAAGAACTTTCTAGAACTAAGGTATACCAGGAATCTAACTGATAGAGTAAGTGTAATGTACAATAATTCTTTTTATTTTTTGAATATTTTT
>PPHD01019070.1:0-14267 GCA_002909625.1 Bambusicola thoracicus | reverse complement strand
TGTCTTCTTGAAACAACTGTATCTCAGAAGGCAAGTGTTTTATACTAGGAGAAACTGTGGTGGTGCACAGCACTTCCATGCTGTGTCAAACTGCTGACATTTGCAGTTGTATCACTGTAACTATTTCAAATGAAAACATGCATCATATACTGCCAACTCTCATAATATTAAACTTATATTTTTATAGCTAATGCTGTACAATAATTATGCACTTAAAATAAATACTTCCAAGCTCAAAACTGCTGTGTTTGCATTTACCTCTGTAATGAGCTAAAAGAAAGTGCTGTCAGGCCTGAAATATTTTATCATTTCAAATACAGCCCCAACACATTTTGACTCTTTCAGGTCTCCTGACTATATTTCTCTGGTTGCAGCTGTCATCCAGCATAAAGATGCAAAAATCTCTCAGGTCTCTGTGGTATATGCATGTGATTTTGAATCCTTCCAATTAGCACAATAAAAATAATTTGATCTTTTATGCAATGACAGTAATCAGAACACCCGTAATTGTATGTTTTCAGCACACATATCAATCTTAATTAAGCTTTACAGATTTTTAAAAATTCCTTTTAGAGATGTTCAGTAAATCTGTTGTCAGTTTGGATTGAGGAAACTGGGATACAGTCATTTCTTCAAGGCCTTCTAACATCCTGAGCATAGAGCTGATGCCACAAACACCACAAACACTGTGTCTTTGCACAGTCATTCCCCACTCAGTGTACCAAAAGAAAGGCCAGGCTCTGTCCTCATTTCTAGGTGCTTTTTGTTGAAAGCAAAAAGCGATGCTTTGTCGCACATGTGAAGTGCTGGGACTTTCCTTCCTTGTTTTGTTCCTTGAAAATACTGGGGAAAATGTACTGATTGGCTGGCTGAACTGTGAAACAGATTGCCCTGGAAATGTATTTCTTCTCTTGGCCTTGTCTGGCTGCTGCTGCTACAGGAAGAGTGGAGTTTTCTTCCCTATTTCCTCTAGGGTTGCCCAAGGAGGCAACCAATAGCAAAAATAAAATAAAAAAATAAAAAGCTATGATTTAGTATAGTTGTAGAGCAAATATGCAAAATAAAGAGCTGTAGCTACCTGATAACTCTTTAGGTGCATTATAGGTGCTTCTAAAGCTCCTTGAAGATAGCTTGATGATGCTGGGAGTAATTTTAAAAACTCTGCTTAAAAAATATAACTGACAGCTCCAAAGAATAACTTCAGTTCCAAACCTAGAACTTTTTCTATTTAACATGGCCTTCTTTCCTTTCCCTTCTTAACCCTAGTCAGACACAGACAAGACATCCTCAACAGGAACATTCAAGTTGCAATTTATACTACTACATTTGTTTTATTTAGCTATTTCAATTGCATCTCATTTAAGACACCTTCACATGAAAAAAAGGCCATTGGAGTAATTGAGAATTTGGTGCGACTCAGTATCCAGGAAGAGCCATAAAAGTAATCTCAGAAATAGTAAAGAAAAACTCCTTCACTTGAAGTATCAGAAGAGCATAACATTTCTGATAAATACTATTTTAGAAATGCTCCTTTGATTAGCTCACATCTCTCAAGTCGGTAACGTTTCTGGCACAGCAGACTGCCTTGACTGTGCATGCATTCTGTGCTGTCAGTTAAAGCTCTGTAACTCCACTGTGGGCGGGCTTGGTGATGAGCCAACTGTTCACACTGTTCACAGTGAAGATATGTAATTTTATGGCCACAAGAGTTGGATGGATCCTTCACTCTTGCTAGTCAGGATCAAAAATAATGTCCCCTTATTTTCCACAGCTGTGTGTTAGGCATGTCTGTCAGAACATGCCAGTAGTGCTGTACAGAGCACATGCCCTCATGTGCTTGTACAGTGCCCTGCAGTAGTATCTCTCCTAGGAGAAGTAGAAGGAAAAATCACTACAGAAAAAAATGCATTGAGACTAATGTTGATCATGGAGTTAGCATCTTTTTGTATTAAAGGATGAGATAGATAAGAATCCTAATGACTGGAGTGGGCTCTGTTGCATCATACATTCCCCCAGCAAATGTTTGCACAGAATCATAACAATTGCTTAAAAGTTGGTACTGCAACTGTGTTGTATTTTCTATTTCATCTGGAGGTAAATATGTAGTTGTTGGGTACTTACCGACTCAACAGACCAGTTTTATTGCTTTAAATCACTGAGACCAGCACACGCAGCTTCAGCTCTGTCGAAGTATTGGAGCTTGTTTGGGCAGAAGAGCGGATTACTGGTTGGTTTCTCCTTTTTGCCTCACATGATTTTTATTTCATTAAGGCATAGGACTGCTCAGAAGTGGTCAGCTCTTGTTCAAAGCTTAAGTGTTTTCTTCAGTCATCAAACTATTTTCTTTAGGGCTTTGCTACCAAAGCTCAGTACATGCTACTCTCGTGTACTACTCAGGATACAATTCACTCTGTGAGTGAATGTGAGTACGTGTAACTTGAGAGATTCACTGAGTGTCACTGCATCCTGATCAACCTCACCAAAGGAATCACTCCCTTCACACATGCCCAGGACATTTCCTTTTGGAAAATGTATTAGGAGAATGCTTTGACAGACAGCAAAAGTGCTACTCTTGAGATGTATCTATTTCCAATACAAGAAAATGCAAGAAAGCATTATGTATCATTATATCATTTATAAAAGAGTGGTGAGTCCTTTTTAGCTGCTATAAATTGATTATTATTTTGTACAAATTTTAATGTACATATATCCCCAGGCGAAAGAAGGAAGCATTTCAAAATATTCGGAAACAAATTAATAATTTCAATGATTACAAGGAAAAACTGGCTTTTGTGTATTTTGCCATACACTGTCTCCAAGACACATTTTAGGGTATTTGCATACATCTTTATATCTGGTCTGGACCCATGTTGCAGATCCATGTTGCCTGTCTGGAATTTTGTAACATTTCTGATAAATTCCTTCATTGCTGCTGTTGTTTTTATCACGATGTACATGCTGTTTAGATGTTAAACTTTTTGGTACTATGTTTGTTTGGGTGCTAATCAATGGATACTGACTTCTGAAATCTGTTATCTTTTTAGAGGTTTTGAATACATGTCTGAATTTTAGAAGCTTTTGATTCCAAGAAAAGTTCCAGATCAGATGAAAATTGAAGACAGCATTCATAGTTAGTACAGAAATAGCCATTGTGGATGGACAACCTATGTCTTGGACGGCTTAGGACAATTCAAGAGGATGACAAACCAGAAAATGCTTTTTTCCTCCCACTACCCATTGCAGCGTTTTCAGGTTCCTCCTCTAGCTCACAGTTTTCAACTACTGCAGCTGAAAAGTAGTTCCAGCTTTAGCTTCAAACCTGTCCAAAAGAAAGGATGATGGTGCAAGCGTAATGCCCCATAATGCACACGTACTGACACCCATTCAAATGTAGCTGTCAGGTACTACTCTATGAGCTTACTGAAGTATTTTATATAATTGACTTTTTTTTTTCCTTAAAAATGTAAATGACCATAAAAGATAAGGACTAAGTAGAATAATCTCTTTTCTTTAATCCATGTGTCCACCTCTAATGAGGTAGAGAAGGGATTAAATGAACAAAAGGGCACTCCATTGAATGCTTTTCAACAAAACTTAGAATCACTGAATGACTGAAAATGTGGGGGACTTCTGGATATCTTCTTGTCTGACTCCCCTGTTCAAACAGGACATTTCATACTGCACTTGGAATTAGTATTTTATTGCACAAGCAGGTCAGTATGTACACTGTGATTCCATAGAAGTATAGAAAACTTCTGTCACGTCAAAGGATTTATGTAACGTAAGGGTGAGTAAGTGAATGTTGCATATAAAGTTCCAGTCTTTTTGTGCAGAAGCAATAACTTTAGTTTTCTGTGTATGAAGCGTACCATACTCGCATAGTCTGTAGATATTTTGGTGGTGGTTCTCACTTTAGACTTACTTCCACTTAACGTATCTGATCTAAACCCCCAAAAAGAATTCACTCTGAATTTAAATCTGAGTGCCCATAAAATTTGCTTTTCCAGTTATTTCTCTTCACTGGGAAATTCTGCTTCACTTGTGAAAGTTCTTCATTGGTCTTTCCTGTTATTTAGATGACTATTTAAAAAAAGTAAGAAAGTAAGAAGAAGTTCAATTATGTTTCTGAAGATTAAAAGTATAATTTATAGAATAAATGAGACCTTGAAAATTGCCCGTAGTTTCCATGGCATCTATAGAAACTTCCTTCATTTTTTAAAATACATTTCTAATAAGTTTGTATTTCTGTAAGTATTCACTGATAAATTCTTATTTGATGGAGTAGATGAGTGAAGTGCCTTTGCTTAAAGTTGGCACTTTTCTTTATTATCACGACAAGGTGTATTGTATTATTTATGCCACCTTTTATATAATAAAAATCAAATTGTTTTGAACCTAGCATAATTTTATCAAAGTTTAATGAAATCTCCTCCAGAACTTTGAACTTCAAATTGTTTTTTTTCATTCAGTATTTTAAAAGGCTCCCCTCTTATTAGACTACTTGGACAAGTAGACAATAAACCTTTCAAAACAAACAAAAAAAAAGTTAAGATCATTTTCACTCACATTAACACTGAATTTGTATAGTTTAAAATAAGTGTATTTTCAACTAGAAGAAGAATGTACATAATATATAAATACATTATTGTGCTGCGGCACAAAATGAAACTGGTATTTTGACTCCATTTGGACCTTTAAAGCCCATGCACCCTCAACCCCCTGCCATGGACAGAGTGCCCAGTGCCCCAACCGACCTCGCCTTGAGCGCCTCCAAAGATGGGGCACCACAGCTTCTCTGGGCAGCTGTGCCAGTGCCTCACCACCCTCTGAGTCAAAAATCTCCTTTTAATATCTAATCAAAATCTCTCCTCTTTCAGTTCAAAACCAAATCCTTGTCTTATCACTGTCAGTAAAAAAAATAAAATAATCATTGTAAAAAGCCCCTCCCCACCTTTCCTATAAGCCTCCCTGAGTTACTGGGAGGTCACTATAAGGTCTTCTCAGGGCCTTCTTATCTCCAGTCTGAACAAAGTCTTTCTTCCTAGAAGTGTCCAGCCCTCTGGTTATCTTCATGGCCTTCCTCTGGACTCATTCCAAGAACTCCTCATCTTCTGTGTGCTAGGGACCTCAGGCCTGGATGCAGTACACCAGGTCTTTCATCAGCCAACAACCCCTAGTCTTTCTCCTCATGGCAGTTTTCAGTTCATTCCCCACCTTGCTTGTATTTGTGCTTGGGATTGCCCTGACCCAGTGGCAGGATCTTGCACTTGGGCTTGTTGAGCTTCATGCAGTTCACACAGATCCATTTCTCAAGTCTGTCCAGGTCCCTCTGTATAGCATCCCTTTCTTCTGCTGCATCAGCTGCACTACTCAGCTTTGTGTTGTCTGCACACTTGCTGAGGGTGCACTCAGTCCTACAGTCTATGTCACCATCAAACATGTTAAATAACACCAGCATCAATACCCTCAAGGAGCAACCCTCATTTATTCACCTTCACACGGACATTGAGCCATTGACAGCAACTCAGAGTGCAACCAGTTAAATGGGTGGATGTTTGAATACAGTAAGTTTTGCAAGATGTATCAGAAATTAGACTTGTAATATTTAACTAGGATTATTTATGTTAAAAAAAGAGAAAGAAAATGTGTGAAATGTCAACTTTCAATGCGTAAATGGAACAACCTTTCATTGCTACTCCATCATTTTACTTATTTGAAAGTGTTCCTTTGCATTTTTGAAGAAGGGAGAATAAATTTGAGGTCTGTCTACCTGCTGATCCAGTCACCCAACTAAATGTCTATATTCAATGTTGGCTTATTACATGATACCATGATACTATCTGAATAACAGTCCTGTAATAAAACAGCTGATACAATATGCAGTGAAACAGATTGCATAAAAAAAAATTCTCTCCTTCAATTGAAAAAACGTTTTTACTTTTCTATTTAAGAAAGATATTAAATAGACTAAAAAAAGCATATATTTCTATTCTTCGTAGATGAAGAAGTCATTAAGAAAAGTATTTTTAAATTGTGTTTGAAAAGGTAAATACATATTTTCTTAAAAATGAGCTAAGCAAAACATGTGAAAGCTTAAATAATTTTCTTAATTTTCATAGTCCACAGCATATTATAAAGGTGGGAGAAAGATGATAGCAGTCACCTTGTTACAACATTTATATTAATAAATCACATTGTTATGTTTTTATGTCTGTCAGCTGAAACAGTAGTTATGTAATCTACTGTGAAAACATCTTGCTCTTATTTTTGGAACAGGCATAGACAACTGCAAATGGAAATGTACCACTACACTGCTGACTCATACTCCCAAGACATGATAAAACTAAGCAAGCAATTCTGATGCCAACACCAGTGTGCAAAGTAAAAGTTTCCCTCCCAGTGGTAACGGCTCAGGACATACCACCATACCTGCAATGGTCACTACCCAACTCCTGAGCTAAACTGATACCTTCTTGAACTAGGCTGGCCCATGAACCATTACTAAGTTCTGTTTTTTTCCTATAAGTTACCGATCAGATGCAATTCCTTGCCTTCATAATGGTCATCTGAATTCATAAGCAATACTTCTTCGTTCAGAGTCACAGTATTCAAAACTATTGCGTTATTGGCTACTATAGAAATATCAATTGAGACAAGCAGCTTTAAAGGTAGAACTACAGAAAGCGAGATCAGATGTGGAATATATTTATTCTGAAATGTATGACAGTATTTTAAGGTTCAAAACTATACAAGATGAGGCGCTGACCGTACAGTCATTTAATAATACAACCAGTTTTCTTCATGTTAATTTATTTGACAATTTGTCTCTGTTTGCGGACTATTACCTTGAAAAAAAATTGTTCTCTGACTTCTTCATTCTTTTGTAATTTAAAAAATGACCTTTACAAGTATAAAGACTGTTTTACCACTCTTTTAGTAATTCTCCTTAGTTCCATGGCTAATTAATTACGTTTGAAAAGTGGAAGGTGACAACTTACATCAGCTGTTACTATGCTGAAAACTTACAGTGTTTTTGTTAGGATACTGATGTACTTCGTTTTGAAATGTTAAAAGTATCATGTTGTTTATTATTAAGTAATGTGATTTCGGCTCTGTGACCATATTGGATTTTCAGCAGTGGGAAAATGTTATGTAGAAAAGATGGCTCTTGGGATTTTTAAATTGTGTTGTATGTGCACTTAATTTTCAGTAGTGCTTCTTCCCTTTAGTTTCTGAATGGTGCATTTGTAAGCATTTTTTAGCCTCCTGATGTGTGACTTAAAAACTTTTGAAAAGGTTATTCTTCAGGATTAATTTTATTAATGAATTCAAATTTTCTTTCTTTCAAGACACACTTTTTAATGGTCTTGGACTTCGTGCTGTTATTGGCCTGGGAGTGGCGGCCCTTTTGTTAATCCTTGTTGTGACTGATGTCAGCTGCTTCTTTGTACGGCAATGCGGATTGCTAATGTGCATCACCAGGAGGATTTGTGGGAAGAAGAGTGGTTCAAGTGGAAAAAGTAAAGAACTGGAGGAAGGAAAGGCTGCTTACTTGTGAGTATTATTTACATATTTTAGAAACATAATTAAAAGAAAAACTTTGCTGTTCAACTTGGACATTTTGTAGTTTGATAAAGGGGCTGTTATAAAAGATTTCAATTACTTGGAAAACTGTTCTCTAAAATGTATTGAATCATTTGCGGGCAGCTGTTTTCTTAAAGGAGAAACAAGGACAAAAAAGAAATGAGCATAGACCATGCTTCGCTTTAAGATGACCATTTTATGCAGCTTGTGCTATTCTATTAGAAGAAAAATTCAATCGTAGGTCAGTGTAGACACATTTCTACGCTGCCGCATATTCATCTTTCTTTGAGCTGCTAATGCCCAAAAACTTAGCCTATAGTTGTGTCAGTGCCATTAAATCCGGAAATAAAGGACATAGCTTTGTGGAAAATACATGAAAAAGTTTATCAAATATAGCTATTATTGTAAAATCGTGGGTTATGCCCATAGAGTTTTGGAATTAGAAGCGTTCTTTAGTTTTAAAAATAGGAGTTCTGAGATAGCTGTGGCTGAATTGTCAGTCAGTAAGATTGTTCTCCATGGCAATAGTTAATGCTTGCTAAAAATAAAGGAGAAAGAACAATCCTGTTTCTCAAATGTACCCTCATGTAGTGGCTACTTCATCAGATAAATGGGAATAAAATGGTCATTTATGTGCGTGTTTCCTTAAATGATAAGAGCAGATGGTGAAATCTCTGGAAAAACAAGTTCAGTTACTGATTGCATAAAATAAGTTCTTTAAAGACCCCATGTTCACAGGGTTTTCAAAAGATTGGACAGAGAGAGGATTACTTATGATCCCTCGTTTTAGGCAGTTGCATTTATTTACTATATATGGCAGCTTCATTTTCTCATTATGCTCATCCAAAAGATTTTTTTTTTTAATGTACGATGTAATATCTGTGACAAGCTGTGTTCTGTAACATAAATAGCATTTACAAGTACTGTTCCTATGCGGTGCAGCTCTCTCAGGAGTCAGAACATGCACTTCATTCCTCTGCACCTTTCCAGAGCCTATCTTTCCCAGATGCAGATTGGAGAGCAGTTTTGGGGGCCCTTATTATTCATAGCTACACTGGACTTCTCTGTTGTCAGTGGTGGAAGTGTAAAAGTCTCTTTTGTGGTTTTAGTTATGGTGATTGGGATTCAGACACTGTGTCTTTGTGAGGTAACCTGAGTGCATTTCTTGGTGGGGTTCTCAACCCTTTTTGAAACAGCTGCACAGAACCAAAACAATCATAAGCAGGCACACAGTATTTACATCAAGTAATGTTTCTGAATAAATGAAGTTATGCCATAAAACAGATATTTCCTAATTCTCCACAGGTTACAGACATAGAAAGTATGACACAGTTTTTCTATTCCGTGAAGCCAGCATGTCCTGTTCAATAGTCAGCATTTACAGCTTCTGTCTCAGATTCAGCTGTCCTTTCCTATTGATCACAGCACTTTGTGCTTTAATTTCATTTTCAAGAGGTGACCACATATGAATTGGTGTACAGACCCCTTCTGAATGGGAAGACCTTAGGGAGCTACAGCTCTAAATGTCACTTGACAGCAGTTTATGCATTGCTGTCAACATCTGATAAACAAATGCAGCTCCATGCTGTCTCGAGCTGGTCGCATAACAGTAATTCCTCCATGACATTTTTTTTTTTTTTTTTTTGCAAGAACAACTATACTATTTAATTATATCTCTTTCTTTGTTATGGTAATCTTCAGTGAGTTTGATCATAAATAAGTTGGAACTATTTTTGTTTACCTTATTCTTTGATTTGAATGTTAAGTGTTAAGGGTCAAAATTTGAATTTCTTTCATGCCAAATACCATTCCCTAAAAGATGCTGACATTTCCCTCATTTGAATATGTCAGATCACATTCTGCATCTTTGAGTGGCTTTTTGGTATTTTTTGTTGTATTTTGACTGGTAGGAAATATATAGTCATCAGTTATGTTCCATATGTAACTAATGTAGATAACACTACGTATGTAACATACACAGAGCTACCTTGACAGAAGCAGTGAAATATGTTTTCTGTAAGGAGCATTCCCCTCCATGTCATTTTTAATTACTACACAGTTTGTACTTTCTGTATGGATCAATTCCTCAATTATGGAATACACACAATAATGTAAATTTTACCCATAAGATAGTGCATATACAGATATAACAAGTAGAACTTACTGTTCTCTCTGCCAGCCCTGTTAAGAACCATTCTCTTTTCACAGATATCAGGCAGCCATGACTCCACTTGTAACTATATGGCAGTGTTATCAAACAGTCAACTCCTACATAGCACATAAATTAAATGCCTCTGTTACATGCATTGTCTACAGAAATGAGCATGGTATCCATTTATGTATGCTAAAATCAAATTTCAATTGAACAGATAAATAAGCACACATTATGCATCTAAAATTAAAAATATATTTTAGGATTATACCTGTGAATTCTTCCTTAGACAACTTCTCAATTACACATTTTTGCATGCTACACTCCTGTTAGCCTGTAAAGTTTTCTTGAGTATAATTATCAGAAGATGCTCAAGTATCCAGGTACTTTCTGAATAGATTGTTGTACAGCTTATTTAAAGATTATCTTTTCAGAAATGATACAAGTGTGAGAGATGAATTAGACAAGGATTTAATGAGGCTTTTTCTATGGTGCACAGCAATCTGACTACTCTCTGGAATGTGTCATGTCCAGAAAATAGTCTGTTAAATATAAAAGCAGTTGTTCATCAGTAACCCTGATAACTCCATGACACCTGTATTTAGTTACTCTGTGTTTCTAGACTGTAGCTGATACAGGATACGATTCCTGATTGGATGTCAGGATTAGGAAAGAAATGTACAGATGGAAAGAGATTTTATTTCGAAAATATCAGATATACCTTGGATATCCTTTCATCCTTTCATCTGCCTTTCAAGATTCAAAGTATGTGCTAGTTATTAATTAATAGCAATACTATTAATACTGCTGTTAATGCAAAAAGTGCTTTGCATATCAAGTCCATATTACCAACAGAAGTGTAATGACAGTACTCACTGTTCTGTCCTCTTTATAATCCATTGCCCAACTGACACAAAAGTTATCTTGTGTCATGTGTGAGAAATTATGACCTGTTCCTAAAATGGGGGAATTACCACAGAGAAATAGAGAATTTCTTCCACCAGTCTGAATAGAGCAGGCTTGGTTCTTATCACATAGGGGTTCTTTTACAGCTGGGACTGTCAGAATCTCAGAAGACTGAAAACACACTTGGGCAATGTATATGCTACAAGAATGGCTCTTTATGCTGCCAGAAAGTTCAAGCATAACTGGGAGTCAAGTTCTATATTTACTGTACTATGTTAGCAAAATTTACTATTACTAGTACTAAATACTAAATGTACTATTTAGCTAAATTCCCATGAGGAAGTCATCCATTGTCTTATTATTTATTTGTAAACAAAATGCTCTTTTGAGATGCTAATCCATTATTTTCTTGGGGTAGGTAAGTAGCCATGGATACAGGATACTTTGAAAACTTCAAGGAATTGATGACACGCTGTTAAATGTGTCTCAGTGGTGTTAATTGTTGATAATTAGTTCCACTTTTTCTCTGCCAGCTTTTGAAGGAAGAGATCTTGGTAATTAGTTAAGTGCAGTATAGTTAATATGATGATAAAAACTCAGACTCTTTTAACAATTTTTAGGAAAGATGGATCAAAAGAGCCAATAGTGGAAATGAGAACAGAGGATGAAAGAATTACCAGCCATGAAGATGGGAGCCCAGTAAATGAGCCAAACGAAACTACTCCTCTCACAGAACCGGAGTAAGTAGACCAGCATTCCCCAGTGTCTTACCCAAAATCTTGGCTGCAAGGCCGCCCTCACACTGCCAGGGAGAGAGGTACATGACAACCATGTGCTGTGGCAATGCAGTTCACCAGTGTGGTTTTTTACATTAGTCAGTCTAAACCACAATACCTCAAGGGCAGTGGCCACGGTTATCACCAGACATTTCTCTCTTCTTTCTGTGGCCCAGACTCTCACTCACATCAGCCCTGGGATGACAACACAATTGTGGGAATTCTTCAACATACCTGGATGTTAGTGAACATCTTAAGGAACTTTTCTTGCCTTCTCTGCCACCCTGACTGCCTCAGTGCTCCTCTTCTCTTAATGAAGACAGCACCCAGGGGACATGGGTAGCTCTGCCCTGCCCTCACTGTCCATTTTACTATCCCCCTGCTGATGGCCCAGGAAGCCCCTCTCATCTCCAGCCATCTCAGCAGCCCATGCCCAGTTCTGGTGGTGCATGGGCCCACATTCCACTGCCATCCTTGCTCTGCCCACCATGCTGAGGGGTGGGAGCATGAGGGCCAGGCCCTGCCTACCTCCTTGGATCAGCGGTGTGCCAAGCATTGAGAGAACTCTTACAGAATAGTGCTTTTCTCTTCAATCTTTTGGTAAGTACTTGGAATGTGTATCTGATGGGTACTTCAGCGAACCAAGTTATCTAAGGAGTCAGTGGAATGTAACTAAACATTGCAAGACTACACTAGGCCATGGCTGTATTGGCAGCTAAGCCACTGGTGACAAATTGTTTAATGTCTTTAAGATATAGAAATATGGTAGAACGTGATAGTAGCAAAGATTAAATTCATATTTTTCTGCTTGTCCAAGTCATTAGAACAGCTGGCAGACTGGAACATGAAGCAGTTAAGATCAAAAATGTTTTATTATCTTATTGAAGGAAAGAATCAGTCACTGGTGGCAGGAAAAATACTTAAATCATTGGAACAACTGATAAGAAGTCTGATGGGTATTATGTCCCTGGGAGAATAGGGCTGCTGAAAGATAGCAGTAATTATGTCAGTTTCTTGGTCATTTCTTTTCTGACAACAAATGGGGAAAGGCAGCAGTGGAAGGCACAGCTGGGTGGAGGTCAGATGGTTTAGCTAAAGATTCAGGGCAGTGTCACTTAGGAAACCAAAGATGAGTCAAAAGCATCGGGCAGTCAGGACATCAGAAGGGACACTGGCTGTAGGAGAGCACTGCAAGACCTTCTGCTCATTCAGAAGTCATAACAAATAAAGCAGAGAAGCAATGTGAAATATGGGTGAGATGCCACTGAAGAAAAGGAGGATGCGATCGGATAAAATTAAGTCTTTCTGGAGGAATAAAACACACAATGAACCACAGGTGCAACAGCAATCTTGTAGGGAAGAGCTTAGCTTGCAGGAGGGAAGAGCTTCAGGGACAAATCAATCAGGCAGTGTCCATACAAGGCAGGATTCATTGTGGCTAATTTGGGCTGCCTTAAAGACATCAGAGTTAAATCTTCAGTTTAAATTAGGTAAAATTTCTACTCAGCAGAGAGTGATAGGAATGTCTGTGTGTTTGAAAGGGATTATTTCAGCATAAGATGTCTGCCTATGTGATGCCTGTTTCTTTCTTGACTGTAGATTCTGTCTAAACTTCTGCCTAACGTTCAGGAAACCTTTCTTGCATTTTCTTTTTACAGTTGAGCTACACACACCCAGGAACTGTATTGCTTTGAATGTAAAAATCTGTATAAAATAACTAAGAGGGAGGTTTTTTTTCACAATAATTTAGCGCTTTCATTATATTACTTATCATATTATTCAGTAACCTTCATTTAAACTTAACTCACTGTTAGAGCAAGGCTTGGGATCCATTTGTGGCAGATCAGCACAAAGCACTTTCACCTGGAAGTAAACAAGTTGTAATAACACTAGCAGGAAACCAATATAAGTTGTGTGTTTCTCACTGTATTTCTGAAATATGATTAAAATGCCACATGCAGCATGGTACTATAATTAAATTCCTAGTCTGATATTGTTATATTTCTAGTATTGGTTGAGTTTTTTTCTCCATATTAGGGAAGATGGGTGAATTTTAGTCTCAAAATGGCTAGGAGCCATTTTCCTATAAAACAGTAATCAATTAGAGAAGCAAATATTCTAAGTTTTGTGTGGTTAGTATCAGCAAAATATTGTGATTAGGCCACATGCAGTGCTAGAGGAACTACATGTCATTACTAATTGATAATAGATAGTGTCTGAAAAAATGAAAAGACCTTTTAAAGTTCTCCAGTCCTTTTTTTCTTTGAAAATACTTTGATTTTAAAATATTTTTATTTGAATAATTACTGTTTGCCCAGCTGAAAAATGTAGAATGATTTCAAATCAGCATAGCTAAATAGTGATTAAGTGTAAGAAAACTGATGTAATTAAATCATTTAAACTTGACTTAGTTAGTTAAAAGAGGAAAATTATTGAATCTTATAATAGAGATTACATATGAATTAATGTTTGACACAAAGGGAGAGGAAAATTTCACCATAACAAAAATGTTGTCCTCATCAGTAGGTGAACTGATCACACCATATCTAAAAAAATGTAAGTTTATTATTTTTGGGACAATAAGGTCATAGAATGCTGTACTGACTTTTTCAATTAGGAAAATTTATAAACACCTTATATGTTTGTAATTTGTTTTATTTCTCTTCTCACTTGCATTGAAAGCAAGGCTAGTTGTGTCATACTGTTTGCATCAATGTGGATTTTGGTTATATCTAGTATCTTTCAACAGAGTTTAGCAATATTTTTCTATTTAAAATACTTGCAAATTATTTGTGACATGCTCTTAATCTACTTCGCCAAAAGTATTTTATTTAAATTTACATTTAATA
>PPHD01019069.1:0-14268 GCA_002909625.1 Bambusicola thoracicus | reverse complement strand
AGGTTGTGGATGCTCCGTCCCTGGAAGCATTCAAGGCCAGGCTGGGTGGGGCTTTGAACAAGCTGGTCTAGAGGGAGATATCCCTGCCTATAGCAGAGGGTTGAAACTAGATTATCTTAAATGTCCCTTCCAACCCAAGCCAAAGCTGTGATTGTCATTTGTGGTCCAGTTTGTGGTCATACATAATTTCCTTCGTTGTTCTTCTGTATTTCTCTCTCTCTCTTTTTTTTTTTTTTTTTTTTTTAGTATATAAAGACATTTTTTCTTTTCTTGTGGAAATAGGAGAGTGTTGGTCCTCAACACATCATTTCAAATTATAACTTTGTTTCTCTTCAGTGACGTTGTCATTTTTTTCTCAATAGAATTGTCTTTTGTTTTACACTGCTATGTGCTTGTCTATTGTGCTTTCAGTCACAAGATGATATAAATTTTCTTTTTGTTCTGCAGAAGAATACAGTGTAATATAACCTTTGTTGTGGTAGAGATCTGGTTTATATATGTATAGATTAACATTTATATTCTGCATTGTATTCGTTATTTATATTTTAAATATAAAAGCTGAAAAAAATGTAAGTCACTGAAGTATACTTTGTAATTCTTTTATCTTTTTTTACTGCTGACCACAATATGACTAACGTCCTTTCAAAATAGTGATGCTAAAGATTTCAGATGTCTGATGGGAAATAATCAGTACTGCTTGAGCATGTTTTCCCCTCTCACTGACTTCAGTGCACAAAATAGCAAGAATACAAAAGATTTCTACAGGGAGACTAAGTGAACTGAGGCACATTTTAAGAGGGAGTGTTTCCTTTTATCTTTGCCAAAAAAGCAAATAAGTAATAAATTCCTACTGCTTTTCAATTTATTAAATGAAGAACTCAAAAAAGCTTGATAACAATTTTATGTGATGAATTATCCTGTCTGTGCCAAACAACTTTAAAGAGGTGAGAGATATAACACATAAGAGAAATATAGCCATAAACTTACTCAAAATGAGGTAACAAGAGAGGAGACAAAAGCTGAATAATTTATGTCTTGCAATTGGGGGCCTTTCCCAATTTTTTTCTGATTTTATACTTATTAATAAATGTCTGCTTTTTAAGATTCTTTTAAGATCCTGCTATACTGTGATCTACTGATATTTCATTTTCAGCTGATGTAGCGTATTACAAGGAGCATCAAACACAAATATAACCTATTTTCCAACACCAGGCACCATAAATATTTCTCTTCAGATAAACACAAAACAAAACCTTATTTTCCAATCTTTTTAAATATAACAATTCACTTGGGGATGCAAGTGGATTCAGCACTGCCTCCTGCAGTATGGTTCTAACGGGACACTCACATTCTGTGAGAAATATATTTCTGTCATTCCATCTTTATTAGCACTAATGATTGATTATCAAGTATAATGACCTTCTACATTCAGGGAAACAAGAAGCTCAGATGTTTAGATGAAATGAAAAATTAATCAAAACAAGGTGCTCACTCAATGGCACTGATGTGACACGGGTAGAGAGGTACTCATAGTGCAGTTTAGGGAATTGTTTGAGACTTCCTGGACTCTTCAAACACATTACTCAAAATTTCTGCGGAATAAATTTTCATGACAAGTTTTGAAAATTTCTTGTGGAATTATGTCCTTATTCTGGAACTCACAAGGCATTAATTGTCACAAAGGATTTCTTATAAAGTTTGGTACGACATCCTTAAATGGACTTTTTCTCTGCAAACTCTTCTGGCACTCACTGTACTAACACTTCAAATGAAAGCATTGTTTAGCCTGCCTTTCCTGGATGACAATTTCCAAGTGCCAACAAAGCACAATTTATTAACTTCTCTTATGAAAGAAACTATATCTTCCCTTCAGAGAATAATTCCAACCTTCCTTTTGAAAGCATTTATGTTAACTGTGCTTCAAATAAAGGTATTTACAAAGTAATTTTGTGTTGTCTATAATTCAAGTATCTGCTGTTAAACTGATTGCTTCCCAAAGCACACCACGAATGTTTATGTTGTAAGAATAAATGCATGGGGACAAAGGAAAAAGAAATCTGAATTTAGTTTACTGCTGCTACTGTTTAATTGTTTCATTGGCAATTTTCTTGTCATTTACCTTCTGATTACTAGTCTCTCACTGTGATGATAAACTAGAAAAAGAAGTGAAATCGCTTACTCCTCAAAGGAATAGCAGAATAAAAAGTTTTTTGGAAAATGAAGTCTCTATTCATGCAATTATCTATCTTAAAACTATTTCACGCATAATACAATATACTCTTCATTAATTCCTCTTTCATAATATTTTGTAGGACACCAAAAAAATGACCAGTAGTATACCATATATTTCACAGATATGACTACAAGGAATGTTATACATTTTTATTAGAATATCAGAAAACCTCAATGTAGACAATTAGCATCATACAAGCATTCTGCTCTTAGTAATTTCTGTTCATGAGAAGAAAAATTGTAATGAGGGACCCCTGGCTTTTAGATAATTTCTCTAATTAAAGGATTATAAATCTAATTCCAGCATAGAAAATAAATAATTATTTATATAAAATGACAACATTTTAAAAATACTTTGGCAGTTCCTGTTATGGGTCTGATTCAGCAGACCAATAGACAGTATTATCGTCTTTGCATCAAAAGTGCTTACATGTTTTTATTACTAAACACACCAAAATTTTCTTAATTATTATGAAAGTACTATGTCATATTGCATGGAAACCAAGCACACTTAAATCATTCCTTATGTTGTTCCTAGCACAACTACCACATATTTTTAACCAGGATTTCTCAGGCAGGTTCAATAAATCATGTTATGAGTTGCATGCACTGTCAAAGTTGTCTCTGAAACACAGGTGAGAGACTGTGAAAAGGTGAAAGTCTTCAAAAAATGGGTTTCTAGTTCCCGGGAGTCTGGGTGCACACACTCACCATGTTCACACCTCGTTTCATCTGGGAAGACAAGATGGGTGCCCACTATCATCTTCTGGTCCTCATTCCACCTGAGATCAGTGGCATCACAAGTCAGGTCCTTCTGTGTGCACACTTCAGAAATGAGGAATGCAAGGTTTATAACAGCACATCTACATGACAGTTTAACTTCAGCTAAAAGAAACTAAAACATATCAGAAAGTCTTTTCCCTTTTGATGCTTCTTCTCCTGCCCTTAGCAGAAATAATTTCTTCAGGCTCTTTCTTCCCTTCATTTTTGCATCTACTTATTTATTCATTGCTTTCTATTTAGCCACACTTAGTGGAATATAAAATCAGTCTTGCATTCAAGAATACATCCTACTCATCAGTATCTCTGTACATAGATGACATATGGTTAACCAATGTACCACAGAATCCTTATTGATAATCTGTACATTCTGAAGGAAAAAAATAATTTTCTTCTCCCTTGATGATTTTAACTCTCTGGTATGACCCACAATGTGTTTTTGTCTCCTTTTCACAGCTCTTTGGTAGCAGAACCTTGCTTGCAGTTGCACACAAGGATTCCCTAACAGCACGACCATAAACTCATTATACTTCACTAAAACTTCAAATTGTAAAAAAAATCTTGGTAATACACAAGGACACAAATTACTGCTGACATCATCATCAGTGTCCCTGCTGAGAACAAGAAGTGGAAATGCTGTTTATTATGCTGAAAAAAATTGAAGAAGAGAGGATCCATTCCAGTATAGCTAAGCTTTCATCAGAGAAATTGCCCCCTTTATCATGTGATATTTCACAACTTGATCTCAGTTTAATCATTTAAATATCGGTTAATGCTATGAATCAGGCCCAAGTCTTTTCACTTACTATAAAGATTGTTACCGTAAAAATAAAATCAGACTTCCATTCCGAAAAGCACAAAAATTAAGTGCTTTTACACATTTGGTTCAGAATGTATATGTTAATGTCTCTGTAATGGACTATTTAAGAAAACACGGAATATCTAGTTGGTAATTGTACCAGTGATTTGTGTATCTTACAGGGAACCAGACTCACATTATGCCTTGCAAATCTAGCCAAGATTGCTAAATAAATCAGTAAGAAAACGGGGAAAAACAATTTGCCCAAAAAGAATTTTTTAGGCTTCTTTCCACTGTCTTTCTTACACTCTATATTGAGCACAAAGTTGTACAAATGACTGAAAATCTACGCACACAAAAATTGACCTGGAATGTCACATACTTTTATTCCCTGTGCAGCTGTTCTACTAACAGGGCAAATTTCACAAACAAATCACCAAACAAAAACAATTTCCAAGATTGCCAATTTGACATTAAAATTTTATTGCCCATTATACTACTGATTTACAATTGTAATTCAGCTATTATATTAGTTATACCTTACATTGTAATGACTGATCCATACATATGTATGAGATAATATATATGAGAACTTATATTCAGGTTGTGTTTTTCCAGTGCAAAAGGTTCAGCAGCAGTATTGGTTTGATGGTGGGCATCCATTTGTTTCCCTTTCTGAGCCTGCCACACAAAGCAGAATCTTTGCAGATGTACATGCATAGCTGAGAGAGAATTGCTTCAGTTGAAGCAGAACCTGACAAAAAAAATGTAGATGTTCTAAATCTAAAACCCAATAGAAGGAGAACAATAGAAGGAGCAGGATGGTGGGAAAAGGGAAACACTAAGCTGTCTTCACCCTCACACTATGATGGACAGACACAGTCTGTGCTCTAGGCTTGAGGTTGAACAGGGTCTGTCGGGAGTAACATGGCAGTCCTCCCATAGATCACTGAAGTGACCTTAACATAGAATTATGTGAAAGTTCTTCATTTGAGAAACCTCTCCTAACTACATGTTCATGAAAACTCTCCTCACCGTGGGGAAGAAAAACCAAAACCAAACCAAAACAAAACCCAAGTTTCAGCTTCTTCAGATTCTGACAAACTATTGTTTTCCTAAGAAAATCTATTTTGTTAAAGTAAAAATACTTTCTGGCCGCAGCCATAACATATTTGTATGCTGTTATTCACTGAAAATGGTCTCATATATCATTGGTTTTCATCAGATCCTTCTGTTGAAGTGAATCACTTTAAAAGTATCGTATGTCTGATTCATGAGAAAACACACAAGAATATTTTATCTCTAAAATAAAATTTTAAGAAATGTGAAGAATATTTACCTTTTTCAGTAGATTTTTTCTGTGTCCTGATAAATGTCAGTGTTCTCTCGTTCAGCATCAACTATATCTCTGTTTCTTGCTCCTCTTCCTCATAGTCCTTTCTCTTCTATACAATATAAACACAAGCACACATACCCGTGTCTGACTTCAACTTTTTACTTTTCCTTTTCCTTTCTACATCTCCTTCCTACCTATGTGTTTTTAATAGAACACAACCTTGAAAAATCACCATCATTATAACATCTCTTAAGTACCACTCTAGTTATCTCTGCCATCTTCATATGAAAGGACATACCAATTTCTTTGCCTGTTCTCACCCACACTCACTCTTTTTATTTTTAAATTAGAGAATATTAAATCAGTCACTTTGTGCAGTTGCTGACCATATACCTTGCAAAGATGCTCAGTTTCAAATTCAGGTTGAAAAATTGTTCCGTTGCTAAGCCTAAGAATCAATTTGGCTCACAGTATTAAACCATCCCTTCTCATTTTGTGATCATACCTGCTTGCTGCAAAATAGCATCTTTGAGGCATCTTATTAACCTGAAGGTCCTGTCCACATGCATCTGTGTACAGGACTGGGTCTTGTCCCCTGTGGGAGTGAAGGTGCTTTGTGATTATTGTTCTGTCATTTTACTGTTTGCACTGCAGACAGTCATCTGACATGATTTATCAGAGAGAAGCTGTCAGTCTTAGTGAACGCATGTGGGTGTTAAAAATGAACAGTTTGTAGCCAGGCAAATAACAAAGATTTTATCTGAACTATGATTATCTAAAATATACAATAAGTCTGGGAATGTTCATCATCCAAACAGATGTTTAAATGCTTATGAATGTCCCAACACGAGCAGCTATTTTTGTGAATTATGTTGAATTATTGAAATTTTGTGACAATCTGATGAAAAATGTATTGCATATATTTGCAATGATTTAGTGTACTGTATGACACTAAAAAACACTGTTTCTAAGAAAAAATATTTAACTGCTACAATAAAAGTTTATCACCCACTACAAAGCAGAGATATAATGGTCAACTGCCACAACCAAAACTTTAGATAAACCGAAGTGAAGTGGCTTTAGAATATTTAGCATTGTAAAGAAAATGTAATAAGCCCTTGCAATAGGGAAGAGCATGCATTGCATCTTTCTCCTCCTACGATGAGAGTGAACAGTGCATGCTAGTTAAGATTTCATTCAGATTCAGCCAGCTTTTTAAACAGTAAACACTGAAAATGTGCTAGTGTGATAAACTTGCACTTGTCATCATGACATCAAGGCTTCCATACTCTATTGATGTAAATATTGTTGTTCATTTTACTGTCTCCAAAGTTCTGCTTTTCAACATTTTTCCTTTTTTGTTACTAGGCAACCAAACCAAACTGTTTCACTCTAAGAGAGCAGCTCATCAGAAATAAAAGCTTTTGCTCTGATACTGTGACAAGCAATATACAAATGGACATTTTAAAAATGAAGAAAATACTAATTTGCTAGTATTGTACACAATGAAATAGCTGCATATAAGACTTTTAGCTAGTCTCAAAATTGAGGCCTCCAGTTCACATTTTCTGGGTCATTGCCAAAGTATCAGCTGGTTTTAAGGGGAGCAGTCTAAAGCTAGCTGTAAACTCTCTTGGAAAAATTCAGGCATCTAAAACAGTAATGTCATAACAAATAGGTGAGTACAAAAGTCACTCATTATCCTTGGGCATGAGCTAATTACATTCAAGACAATGGTAATATTACTTATTAACACACTGAGAGCTTGCTAGCATTATGTTGTTGAGTTCTGACTGGTTCTGATAAAAAAGTGTCTAATAACTGTCTTTTCAGATGGTAAGTCATAAAAATTACAATGAAAGAGAAAAGCATAGGTATACAGAAGAGCTGGAGAAAACATTAAAATATAAAATGAATGTGAGACAGAAACAGCAGTTTGAGTTTCACGGCAAAATGAGGGATCATTTAGATACTGTACTTGAATGAATGCAGCAGATTGCCTAAGATTTAGTTGTAATACTGCAGCAGGCCTGTAATAAAATGCATCAGGCTAGTTATTTTACACCTAGGATATAAATCATGATGCCGTTCACTCAGCCTTCATCATTCTAAAAATGTGCTTAATTGATACTTTAAGAAGCTTGAACTGAGAATCAACACACACAAGTGCTCTATAAAACACTGCCATAATGCTAGCTTTGCTAATTTATTAGTCATCTAATTGTTTTGGGGAGGGGTCCCTAGAGCCATTTTTCTACTCCAAAGAGACGCACTACAGTGAGCATTCTCCTCTTCATACAAAGGAAACTAGTTTGCACACCGGATTTAGATAAAAAAATTAAGCTAGATTAAATCTACCCAAACAGCATAAGAAAGTTCTATCAGGTCAATCTCCTACATCCAAAACAGAGTTTGAACATTTATTTTATAGGAGAGAGCATCAATGGCGTTATAAGTCTGATGTTTTCCATTTCGCATGAAAGCAACACTCTTGACCTCACCCCTGCACTCAAGAGAGACCAGAACACACCTTTACTTAGGCAAAATTGCTACAGTCTTGTGCTCCCACCGTACATCCAGTTCTTTGAAAGAGTTCCAGAGCATCTTATATGTTTATTTTTCCTGAACCTGAAACTACCATTCTCTCATAGCTCATAATCCTTTCACACAGGTTTTATTTTGGCTAAATCTACTATTGATTATCTATAAAATTGTAAAATATGTAAACAGTAAAATATGTTGGTGAATATGAAAGCTTATATACTGCTTCAAGGAAATCTGCCAGCATTGTCTTCTGTCTTCCACAAACATCAGTGAAATTGCCAAAATCCATGGTCATTAATTTTTTCTTCACACTCTCATAAAGTCAAATTCAAGCATTTTTTAAACACTGTAAGCATCTTTGCTAATTATTTTCTTTGGTTAATGAACACACAAAACAAATAACCAAACAACCAAACAAATCATATTCCTGAGAAATTAAGATAAGTTTTCTATTTTTTACTCTTCAGAATGTCCCATTTGGGTGGCTTGCCTCACTGAATGTGTAACAGTCTCTCATAATTAATCTTCAGAAATAATCCAGCAGTCCCTAAACATCACACTCTTAACAATTACAGAGATTTTCATCTAAAAATACTAAGTGGGAAAATATTCAATTTTGCTGGAAGTATTTGTGCAAGAAAAAAATGTCTGATCTGTAAGAAACACTGAGTTTGTTAAAACAGACAAGCTTCTATCAATCTTCCATTTAGACCTGATGAAGGAATTATATAATTCCTCCCTGAGACGTTAAATAACTGGAAGTCTGGGAAACAATGTACCTTGAAGACCTGCTGTGCTGTTTGGAAACGTCTGAACAAGAAGTTGTTTAAGTTACAGACAGAAAGAACAGTGACTGCAGCTGATGAATCTAGACAAGTTACTACCAGACAGCTCAGGGAAAACCAGAGATACGAGATAGTGTAGATCTTCCTGAGTTGTAAACTGTCTGCAAAACTATTTTGATTCCTGTACAAAGGAAGTTCCTTTTTTCTGGCATTTATTTTTGCCATACATGGTAAGATAGGACTTTGTTCATATTCTTTTGTCATCATAGAGGAATTCAAGCAAAAAATACCTGACTCCAACATTTCCTTGCTCTCCTTGCAAGTATGGATCCAAATAATGACCAAGCACACAAAAACAAACTACAATTATGTGTACTTATTTTTAAGGACTTGCAGAGAATGCAAGAATAACTTAACAGGAAACTGCGTCATTCAGTTTGGTTGGGCATCAATCATTCGGTTGTGAGCAATTATGTTGTGCACCACTTGCTTTGGTTTGTTTATTCTTTTTGCGGTATAGTTTTTTTTCCCTTTTCTCCCCTTAGCTCCTTTTTTTTTTCTTCCTCATTAATCTGTAGTTATCTCATCCCATGAGTTCTTGCACATTCTTTTCAATTCTTTTCCTCATCCCACTGGGGAGGGAGTGAACAAACAGCTGTGTGGTGTTTAGCTACCTGCCATGTTAAACTGCACAGCTAATGTGTTAGTTTGTTCTTGATGGTAGCTGCTTCTTTGTGTAGAAGCAAAATCCTGATTCTTCCATACCGGATAGGGAAAATATTCTTATTTCACCTATGTTAACAGTAAAGAAACAGATTCGGAGTGGAAGCACTGAACTGAAACGTGATTAATTACTGCTTGTAAAGTGCTCCGCATAAATTAAAGCTTACCTGATTACATAGTCATTGCTTTAATGACTTTCTAAACTCACTACTTACTAAGGTGACTATCCTACAGGAAAATATTTCATATGCTCTTTTTAGGAAGAAAAGTCTAAAGAGGTCACTGTTTTTCAAAATTATTGCTTATAGAAGGCCACTTTTTCTAATACAGTAGTTAGCAGCTGCAAGAATAACCATTCATTCAAGCTGCAAATTCCACAAAACACTGTGGATTCCTTGAACTCTCTTCTGAAGTCCAGTGGGCTGTAGTCAACACCAGAATAAAAACCAGAATAATACCTTCAGTAACACCAAGACACTTTATGGTGTGTTCTGTAATCCTTTATGTGACTTTAATGGAATGGGAATTCTGATTTACATTTCTAAAAATCAATGAAGTCTGGACTCATTGGCTATAAGGGAGACTGTCTCATAATAAATCTAGAGGAGAAAAGATGCTTGTAGCTACAGTATACACAGATAATTTTCCTACTGGAGCTAGCTAATTTTTGTTACTGTCATTTGCCTTTTGATATAAAATTGTTTGTTGAAATTGATTTTCCATTCAGAATGCACCAATTACCTCCAAAAGATTTTCACTAGTTAAGGTAAATTTCTTTTCCAGTGTAGACTTTTCAGGTACCCTGAAACAGCAGTCAAAACTTCGAGATTATTTAAATGCAAATGGCCATGGATCTTATCGCCTTACTTAAAAATTAGATAAAGACTGCAAGAAATTAGACATAGAACCAAAAACTGACTTACCTTAGCATTTTCTGGCAATTGTAAGTCATATAAGCAAACACTAGATCACAGAATTTAACTTTGATGAATGCCTGCTGGGGAACTGCATCCAGGAGATAATGGTGTGCAAACAAATTTTAAGCCACAGACCTTTGCTTAATACCATTGGAGCTAAAATGAGGGGATGATAAATGCAGTGAATTTAAAAAAAATTTTTTTTTTACAAACTTAGAGTTTTGGCTCTACAGTTTTAATATTTACAATAAGACTTAGGTTGCCATGAAATTTTCCTAAAACTTAGGGTTTAAATTTCTATTTACCATTTCACAAATTCTCACAAATATTAGGCTATACAGGTTTTAGCTAGTGAAATATCTTCTGACAGAGATATAGTGTGGGTAATTCAGAGGCCAAAGACCAAATAATTCTAGCCAAATCATTAATAAACTCTGAGGAATAGGGAATATTTAGGGTAAAATCTTCAGGTAAGTAATGGAAGAAATCTTTCATATCCTAGTTAAATCTCTGGTAGCAGGACAAAATTAGTTTGTTAGAACAGGTCTTCCAGTGGTAGTGGAATGCTGAGCTGTTTCAAAAACGTCAGAAGCTCTACACACAGGGAAAAACAAAAAGCAAACAAACAAACAAAAAAAAAGTTGTTGGTTTTTTTTTTTTTTTTTTTTTTTTTGTAAGCTTGGAAAAATAAGACGACATTTTGTCGATGTGGTGTTGCCATTTTCTTCTTTTCTGCTACGTCCCTCTCTTCATATCCTCTTGGCTTGATTTGTAACCCTAACGTCTTGAAAAATGCAATAAGGATATTTCAAACAGAGCATGTGGATGTTGATAAAATAAAATATTGGTAAATGTCTGTATATTCTGAGCTGTATGTCTCAATCATAGCAGGTGAAGCGTGTTACAGAATAGCTTGAGAAAAGTCTTGTGTAAATCTTGATCATGGTGAATCCTGTCTCTTCCCAGTAATTCAGCTGCATAGAGCACAATGCATGACCAATGAAGCTGACTAAAAGACAGTGATGAAGCATAAAGGCTAAGGGAACTTAAAGAAAGAGAAGATTTTATCCATTTTAATTGATTTTCCACTAAGCTCAGACATTAAGTTCACCTCTGATTTGCACTGTCTTATTTCCAATTTAATCAGTGTTGATGCACCACATTCAAAAGCACATGGTAGGGGAAGGGAGGCTCTTCTCCCCAAAAAACTAAAGGTGTTAAGTAGCTTTGTATTTTCCAAGATGATATCACATTCAAACTTTCTACAGAAAGTGAATTTTGTATTCACCCAAATAGGAAGTTCAAAGTCTTGCTGACAAATGGTAAACCATTACTGCCGTATTAATTTACCTCACATTTCCAAAAGATACAAAGCACATTGTCTGTTCATAAAGTCATTATTGGTAGCTGATTTACTGCTGATTATCTGAACGTGCAGGACCAGAATTAATAACATAATTCTATTTCATTTCTCCTGTGCAATATCAACTTGCACAGAGTAAGATGCCAAAATGAAAATGTAATACTCAGCACAATGTAGAAGACTGTCTCCTTGCTTAATTCCAAGCTGATCTGGAACTTGTTTATTACCAGGATATTACAGTGCTTCTGGACTAAAGATGAAAACACCTAATGAAATGAGAGATGTCAGACCTTCAAAATGCTTTACTTATTATGAGTTGGCCTGATCTTCTAACGAAAACACCAGCTATACTCTAATCTACACAACACAGTGAGATGGGGAATAACATTAATGATTTCCCTTTGGTCCTAATTCCTCTGGAAGATATTGATGGGCCAGAAAGCTCTGTGATGGTACATAGGTTGAATATACAAACTGAAGTCAGGGCCTATTATGTATCTATATATCTTTGAAAGATTTGGGCTTTCACGAGTCATCAAGATCATGCTTCTGTGGTATTTATACATTTTAAGGCAATTATCTTTCCCGTAGATCAAAAAGTATATTATACAAACTGCTAAATTGAACTTTCATTCAGGTTCACATGAATTAATATCCTTGGCCCTTTATAAAAGTGTTCATTTTTCTTGTTCTCCACTCATTCTCCTGTATTAGTTCTGATTCTTACAGTGAAGAAATGGCCTGAAACATTAAAAAATAGTGAGGAGCATTATTGAGATGAATACCAACTCTGTAGAACTGAGAATAAAGAATTTTAATTTTGAAGTGATTACATTCTTGGAGTTTACACAGCCTTTGGAATTTTCTTGAAATACTGTACAGATGGGCACGTACTTCTGAATGACCAAACCTCTGATCTCTCTCCTTTTCCTTTTTCCTTTTTTTTTTTTTTTTCCTGTATGTTCTTTCCTTGCTTCACTGATCTTAAACTTTTCCTTCAACTTCACCCAACAAATCTGTAGATTGAAATGCTTTCTGGACAATACACATGGAAAGTAACTGCTAGTGTTATCTAGTTTCTTTGACATCTTCCATATTCATGAATGTGGATATTAGTATATTATTCTTTTTTTTTTTTCCTCCAGGCTTCACTCTTTTTAGACAACTATTTTTTGACCCTGACCTTTTTCCAACATAATTTAGGCAGACTTCAATCACCCAATGCTTTCTTCATAGATATAAACACTGAGATGCCTATCATGTTAAGGAAGTTTTGAAAACACATCTCAAGGAGGGGTAAACTGCTTGCCCAACAGTTTCATGGAAAAGATAGAATAAAAAGTGCAAAACAGAGATGGAAGACTAGGGTTGAAAGAAAGCAAAAATCTATAAGAGTCTAAAGAAAGGCAGGACTATAGAACCATACAAGGAGTTTGTCATAGTTAAAAAAGAAGAAAAATTAAGAATCCATCAAAACTTGATAATAACCCATGCTCTATGTAACCAAACTAGTTGCATATTGTGGCCTTAGTGGAGTTTTTAAACGAGGTTTCTTGAGGACAGTTTAGAGTTTGTAGATTTAATAGTGTACTAGTGACTTCTTCAAGTTTCCTGACTTAGGGCACTCAGGCAAGCACCACTTCTAAACTGAAGAAGGAAGCGCTCTCATAATACTCACAGGGGAGCAGTTTGATTGTGCCATAAGGTACAGTCAACAAGGAGAAGCAAAAACACCCTGATAAATAATCATATTTTCAAATGGTAAGAAATACATAGGGGAGACAGTAAAAGACAGTCACAGTGGGAACAGTTTATTCCTTAGAAGAAGAAATACCCAGCATTTCCAAGATCTTAGATGCTTTGAAGGAGAAGACAGAAATGCACATAGAAATTGAATTCCCCCCAACACTTAGGTACTTGGTTTCACAAAAAGGCTAATAGGCTTTTAGGGCTCATAATAAGATTTTAAAAAATCTATTCAGGATGCTCAAAGTCAGACTCTACCTGCCTTTGAAAAAATGCACAGATGAGTTGTGACTGTTCCATGCCTTATGTAAAATCGAGGTCACTGACCTTGTGCATTGCTCCTCTATTTGTGTTGAAATGATAAAACAATCCGAACAGCAAGTGTTGTTACTAAATGTGATGTATATGGACTGAGGTTTAAGTAAACTGTGTGTCAAACTTTGTCTTACAGTGCTTTGAGTAATAAAAGTTCAGTGGGATATTGTCTAGATTCACTAACATCTAGATGTTCGTTTTGGAGAAGCATTCAAATACTGCTTTGGTTGTAGCATGGTTCCAAGCAATTACTCATCCCCTTGAAGCAGGCCCCTTTCTCTAGCCATTAAATAACTTGATTTTATTTATTTATTTATTTATTTATTTTGGTGATAGCTACATAGCTTTCACAATAAAAACATTCACATTAAAAGATTCCCCCACATTTATTATTTATTTATGAATGATGCTAATTTTGCCTCATTGTGTAAGTGTAACTTGGTCTCCGCAATTGGTAACACATCTTTCTTCACATGTACAAAACCTGAAGCAAGTAACAAGTTTCCACAGTTTCGCTTTTGTTGCCAGTGACTGGTAGCCATTTGTATGTTTCTCTATTCCGTTTAGGCTACTGTACTAATTGTCATATTAAGTTTAACAACATGCACCACCTTAAGAAGCAGCTTTAAATTATTTCTGATTTTGCTTTTTTAAGTCAAATGGAACTGTAATACTCCATGTGTGTTCTGTTACTCATAGGTAATATACTGGGGCCTAGCTCTTCCAAC
>PPHD01019068.1:0-14268 GCA_002909625.1 Bambusicola thoracicus | reverse complement strand
AACAAAAAATAATACTTTTACCTACAGAAGGTATAATACGTATGCAATAGACTAAAATGAAAGAACGGAGATGATGCTGGAAAAAATCAGCTCTATGTCCTACCTTACTCTCCTTTGTCTCCTTCAGATGAGTTTAGAGAAGTTTGAAAAAGTACAGATGTCAGCCAGAAGGATTTTCTGCCTTTCTGTGAACTTCATTGTATAGTGACAAACAACAGACTAGAAAAACACACCTCCAAACCTCACCAGCCTTGCTTGGTAGATAGCTAAGTGTGGGCAGGCTGCTGGTGCGCTGTCCTGCAGGTGTCAGAGTTGAGAAAATCCCTGAGAGCAGAATCTGACTCCTGAACCCAGCAGTGCCTCTGCTGTCACAGCTGTGCGCATCCCTCCCATCTCAGCAGGGAGGTGAAATGAAGTGGCAGACCCCCTTGCCTATTTTTTAGCAGACAAACTGTATTCAGAGACCTTCTCCATCAGAATCTCTGCCCTCCTAAACCAGCACGTTTTCTTGCCAGAAGAGTCAAAAAACAGAAACAAGCTGGTTTATTCCAATACTCCGCAGTTTCACTTTCCATATAAACAGTATCTGTATAAAGAACGAGCATGTTCCCCTCAAAGCCAGAAACTACAGGTTTTCAAGCAGTTAACATGACTAAAAATTCTTCAAAGTTTCACCCCTTCTAATTCAGACTTCATCCTAAGAATACTTCAAGCAATACAAGTCCAGATATTGACGCACAAGTCAGTTACAGTTCTTCACGGCAGGTAAGATAAGATGAATTTACCATGACAAAAGCAGAGCAGTTGAGAATTGAGGAAAAACTGACCTTAGGAAAGCAGGTGGTTCCTGTTCCTTCAATCTGGATTCAGCACCAGAACAGCAGGAGAGCTGCTCTCGCTACTCAGGGTTCATAGAAATAAGGAGGAAATGAGCCAGGCAAGTCACAGCTGAAATGTTAGAGGCTTAGGGGAATTCCAAAGAGGAAAACTAAGAGGAAGCTTCCCTCCAGCAGCCCTGTACATTAAGCACTGGTATCTGTCGCTTGCTGCAGCTAAGAAGAGCCTGCACTTGCTGCTTGGTAGGAATGGAACCATTTATCCACTTGGAAACTGAAACTGGTTGAAAGTTGGCGTAACAAAGTTTGGTGTTCCCAGAATTCTCAATTTTTTTTTCCATTTCAAATCTGTCCTAAAGTCACACTTAAACAGTCCCTTAGCAAGAATAAAGCAGGCAGCATGCAAGCGCTCTTACCTTGGAGCTCCATTTGTTCAAACAAAAGTGAAAGTATCCTTCACATGCTTATGAACTGCCAAAACAAAGCTAATTTGGTGCCTTCTGCAAGTGGCTTTTGCCCCTGGTACAAACTGACAAGTATGGTGCTCTATGCAACATAAAACTTGTCTGGCTTACACATGACATTCAGAGTTTGCTGGTAACATTTGGCAGACAGTGTTTATTCATCTAATGAATCTCAGACTGAGTCACACCTTGCTGGTGCCTATCTGGCATAAGACAAAGATGAAAACTAACTTACCTAATGAGTGTTCCTATCACAACGCCTATAGTTGCTTCCATGTGGCAATGCAACCCTATTTTCCTATTTTTCAATTTATCTTTTTTATTATGCAAAGACTACACAAGCTGGAAATTGCTTAAAAAAGAGAACTTACCCTCAAATGAGCAAATGCTTCTTGTAAGTGATAGCTTATAACAAAGTTCCAGAGTTTGAAGGGGGAAGGAAAGCAGTGAGATTTGAAAAAGTCAGTGGTATCCAGGACTTGCAAGTTTTTGGTCAGCTGCTTGTTAACAGTTGGCCTCCTCACAAAGCAGCAGCAGGTCCTATAAGCAAAGCAGCTGCTGATCTGTGTAAGCCTTTTTCCTTTAACTCCACTTCCACCAGGTTCCATGGGAACACGTTAACCTAGAAGAGATAATGCTGTTTCCTTCCTGGGACCAGCTGATTGTAATACAGTCATTGCAAGGAAAACCCCTACAGTCAAGAGGATCACTGTTAATCTTGTAAAATGTAGCAAAACCCCACAAATCACAAGCTCCTTTTTCAGTCCTGTAGGCAAACTTCATCAGTTACTTTGGCTGTAATCCCCTGGTGTAATCAATGTCTTCAAGAATGAAAGTTTGGAGAACAAAGGAGTTCAGTTCTTTACTGTAATTCCAATTCATATAGCTATAGTAAAAAAAGTTGCCCACTTTGTGCACAACAGCTATAGCTGCTTAGAAACAGCAGGAAAGAACTGCTGGAGCAAATCAGAGTACTGGATCATCTAATGGACTAATCTCTAATGATGGTCTCAGACACAGAGTATAAAGAAGACAGGAGTCTGTGAGACAGCTGAGAAGTGCCTAAACTGCTGAGATGGGCACCTGCTTCTGTGCTTCAGTTTTTGCTGATTCAAAATGAAGATAAGCTACCCTACAGCAAAAGGAACAAGCAGAATGTACCAATGGGTACTGGAAGCACTACAAAATTGATGTAAATGATGCACTTTGCAAGTGGAGGAAATCTGAGGCTTTATCAACCAGGTACTATAAATTATATATCCTTATAATAGTAATAAATAATAATAATATATAATAAATTATATATCCCTATTCAAGACCTGCTGGTATCAGTCTGTTCCTGACCTGTGCTGTCTTTGCCAAGTGAAGGTCACTGAACATAGATCTGAAAACAAACAGGTTGGAAAAAGAAACTTAGAAAAAAAATTTGCTTCAAAGGAAGTTTAGCCTAACAGTTTGAGTCATTTCCTGGTAAACGTATATATCTTTAAAGGTACTTCCTTAAGCTCTGCTCCTAATTACAAAATCTAGAGAATAGTGACAGTGGTTGAACATGTGATGGATGAAGACTAGTGCTTGTTCTGATATACTTTGGTCTCTCTCTGTAATGTCTCAAGTTAATCCAAATTTTGTGACAGAGATACAGAGCCTGTACAGATGACGGGATCATGACCTTTGAATGGAGATTCTAGGTATGAGAATTACAAAAACAAGAAGCAGTGGATGTGTTTACAAGCATTTCAGGGATTTAATTAAAAGCAGACTATATATGGTCTCAGTTTATGTAATCCTAAACTACTTGCTGTGATATTCTACATTTAAATATGACTTCTTGGTATTAATTTGGATGTAAGAAAAGCACTAAGATCTTCCGGTTTAGTATTTTCCCACTAATGAACTATCTTATTTTTTTCATTAGCATTTCTTCTTGTATTCTCAGAAATGTCCTGAAAAGTGATGCCCAATACTGTATTATAGGAAAGGAAAAACTTCACACACAGCCCTATGCTTCAGCCCAACATTCTCCCATCAGTTTTACAGGACTATCTGCAAATTCTACTAATTATTCTTTTGTTATCCTTTTAGATTTGTTTTCTAAAAGTCATTCTGAATAATATAACCAAGCTGAAGTTCTGTTTTACATAGGATGGACCATGTTAGGATTGTCCCAACACTACTTCTGTTCTCCATTATATACAACATTAATCTTCTGATGCGTGAGACTTAAAAGTTAAGTGAGTTTACTATCTTACAATTATAAGGACTTCACATTTTTCTCTCTCCTTCTGCCCGCTAAGAACTTCACAATTCTTGAATCCAGCTTCTTAAGTCATTAAGTACTTCCTCTCCTTAAATGTGCAGCAGTCTGTTATAGATATTGTAATTTTTGTGCTAATAGGCAACTGGAAGTTGCAATAGAGAATGTTCTTCCCACACATGCTTGAAAAAGATGAGTGATATCCTCACTGTGAGTTGTCAGAATGGGTCATGAACAAATGCTGCTCAGACTACCAATGGTTGAGATGTCAGTAGACAAAAACTGACCTTACTGTGGTCCTTGATCTACTCTGCATTTCTCGTTCTGCAAATATATCAAATATTAAGTTTTATTATGGACTGACTATGTAAATCACTATTGGAGAGCTACCCTGAATGGGTGGATCTGCTTTTAGCTGCTCTTGGGTTACATTCTGCTCTCTTCTCTTCCTTGCCTGCTCTCCACTGATGCACTTTGCACTATGTCACAATGCAATAAACAAAGTAAATCTTTAACAATACAAAAAGAAAGAGCTGATTTACCAGATAAGTATTTGGTTCCTTGTTGGCTCATTATCTGTCATGTTTTGAGGTTTATTGCCACAGAGGTTTAAACAATAGTGGGGAACCAAAGTGTTCAAACACAGATCCTACTTTTCCATAAATGTCAGCGATATCTTCCTAGGTAGGTCCTCTAGGTCTTCTTCATGGAGTAAGGCCTGGTGATACTCCTTGGATATCACATCTTCCTTCAGCATAAGGTTAAGCAATGCATGGTCATCAGAAGCTGCAGCACCCAAAATAATCTTTCTTACTCTAGGCACTATCTCCTTAAAAATATTTATACCTGCATCTGAAGATGCTTAAAGGAGGTTTGAACAAAATATGAACTTCCACTAAAATAAAAGACTCACTCAGTCAGCATCAAAAAGATGAAGTGAGAAAAAAAGTTGAGAGACTTTGGCCTGCAATAGCAGAGGTGTTTCCTCATTTGAGTTAGCCTTTAAATAACACTTCCAAGAATAAATAAGTTCTTCACGAAATGACAAAACAACACAACTCTTCCAAGCATTAATGAAAGACAAGTTTCCAAGCCAGCAACATGGTCACTTGAAAAAAAATAATATCAAAAGCATTTGTCTCATTAAAGAGGACTGCTATGGCAGTATCTTTGTCTCCCAGTAGAGGTAGAGTGTGAACACACCAGTGGCCCCACCAAGGTCACTGCTAAATCAGAACAGTACCAAAAACTTCAACACAAAACACATCCTTGCAAGAGGGATAGATGTAAAACTTGGAGGTTCCAATGCAGAATTAGAGATTAGGTTGTAAATAAATTCTTTCAGGAAAGTCAAACAAGACAGAACCAGGGTAGAAAGCCTAGGCTCTTCTCAGTGGCACTCAGTGCCAGGACAAGAGGCACTGGGCAAAACCTGGAGCACCCTCTCCATTCAGGCATTTATGGACATTGACAAGATCCCCCACAGCCTTCTCCAGGCTGAACAGCCCTGGCTCTCTCAGCTCCAATCCCTTCATCATCTTTATGGCCCTATGTTGGGATTCTTTCCAGTATGCCCTGTCTCTTCCATATTGGGGGTTCAGCACTGGACACAGCACTCCAGGTGCTGCCTCACCAGTGCCAAGCAGAGGGGAAGGATTACTTCCCTCCACCGGCTGGCAATATTTTGCTTAATGCAGCCCAGAATAACTGCTTATTAAAGCTGATTCATTTTCTTTAACTTTATTTAGAAGTTTTTATTTACTGATCTATATGACCTGTTGCAGCAGCTTATGTTTATGTGTTGTTTATATTTGAGAATACAAGTAAAAGGAGTTATAAAGATGGCAGTGGGTAAATAAACACGTACCTATTACTGACGATTCTCTTTATGCTGTAGTTTTTTTCTACTATGTTTTGCCATAGCAAAATGTACAGCTTTAAAATATATACCAGAGCAAAATTTCTAGGGCTGTTTGAACGCTTATAGGTAGAATCTTCAACATCCAGTCTACTGTGTGACTGCTAAACAAGAATGTAGACCAACTATGGGATAAGGATTCAAATTCCCAAATATTTTTCTCATTATTTGCTTGGTGGTTTCACTTCCTTGAACACTGCCATCATTTCTTTTCATCAGACACATATGATATTGGATCAGTAATTCCACCTAGCTAGAAACAGTGCACTGAGATGAACTTGCTAAATGATTATGAAAGTTATAAGTACATAACTGCCAATTCTGATTAAGATCTAAAATATCTTTGTAGAAGAAAAATGATCTTATGGTTTTTCTGGATGTTAATGTTTATGCTCAGTAACATGAAATAGATAGAAAACATAGGAAAAATAAGCAAATATTATCTAGCAGTACAATTTTGTCTTGTAGTGCAGGTGGGTAACAAGTTCAAACTGTAACTATATAATCTGCAATTTATTTTCCTCGTGGGAAAGCAACCCCCTTAGATTTTTCAGGCACATTCATGCTTCAGTCAAAAAATGTATAAAGAATGCATTTTGAATGTATTAACTATTAAAGTTGCTGCCTACATTGACTCAAAACAGAAGAGAGAACATTTGTTGAAGTATGAGTAGGAATACGGTCCTACTAACTCAGAGTAACACAGAAAAAAAACCTTCTATCACGACAGAACTGTACTGAATCAGATGTCTACACTTGTACATTACCATCTTGTGGAGCAGAAGAGCATATGCTGAAGGTCTGCCCTCCAGAAAACTGGGAACTGCTTACTCTCACAGCAAACGTCAGTGAGAATTCTGCAGCTTGGGGAAGAAAAGCAGACCCAATCGCAGCTTCTTGGATATGAAGGTTTACAGAGAGTTTTTTTGGCATCATCAGTCATATTCAAGGCCTCTCTAGGCAGCACTTCTGACTAAGAAGTCTTCTTCCTGATGGGGGATTCAAGCAACATAGGAAGCCATGTATTAAAAGAAGAAAGTGAATATAAACTGTAATTTTCTGCCTGTCTCTTCAAATCTTAAATCACCTTAACTTTTGCAAAAGTTAGATAAAGAAAGCCTCTATGGCAGATTCCTTCTTATGGGCAAAGAAAGAACTCATGTCCATGGGATAGTTCCCTCCAGATGCAGACAAGCAAGTATAATAAAATAGCTTGTGATATATCGTTGAGATTGCCACTTAAGCATGAGGAAAGCAGGTATTTCATGTTTCACACCTGAAGCAGTTTTTCCCTGAAAAGATACCCAGGGAAAGTACAGCAAAAAGAAGTGATTATAGGCTTTTTAAATCAAATACAATATTATTTTTTTTTCTTTTTTTTCTTTTTATGCTGTATTTGAGACAGACCAAAACTGAGATTGCCTTTGCACAGGTATTAGAGCACAGGGATTATAACTGATCCATGTTTTACTCTTCCTACACATTTTCAGGATTCCTGTTTTCCAAAACTATCTTTAAGATCATCATCTGGTGGGAAGCATGCTTTCTACAGAGCTGTCCCCAGCTTTTGCTGGGCTGTAGGAAAAGATATCAAGCAAATAATGTGCTAGAAGTACTCTTTGCCTTTGACTTTAAAATTGGTTATCTTGTAGCTATGAGCAAAATGAGGGGAAGGGGACTACAGTGGCATCAAGCTTTGAAAACTTGACTCAACTTGTAGCACTGCTGATTTGCTATTATGATATATATATATGATTGATATATATATGATTTCTATTTCTGCTTCTGTTATTGCATTTGTAAAATCAAAACATTCTCTTACCATCTTGACACAGGTAAAATCTGTTGAGATTCATGACACATTGCAATGCCAGGTACCAAAGGCCAAAAGCTGGCCTACACTGGTACATTCCAGCTGCTTCACACCCCTAGGAAAAATAGTGAAATTAATTGCCAAGATTCTACTATGGCTATTAGGATTTCAAAATTAGTGTAGATTGATATTTACTTAGAAGTGATGCTTCCTCTCAGAAAAGAAATCAAAAGCGTAAGTTCTCCTTTCTAACTAACTTTCCTCTTTCAAACATATCATAACACAAACAATGCATATGAAAAAGGAGAACTAAGCCAGACTGTACATTTTTGCTATTCACTGCTTCTCATGTTGCCACTGTTTAGAACTTGCTAGATTTCTTTTCCTTGGGACTTTGAGAGAAGGCTACCATTGTGATCCTTAAAGAGAGATACCCTGACACATCACTTACCTACTTTAGTGTATGTTATTTAAAGAGAATTCTTAGGTAAGGAAGCTGTGTTGATGAGTAAACACATTCATCTGTGATGCAAAGTACTGACATGCTGATGCCACTGTACTATATAGCTTGAATCAGTACAGTCAGAAAGGAAGGAAAATTACTAAATGGACTTTTCAGGTTATGAAAAATTGCTCAACCAGCAGTCCGTCAGTGCTATTCAGACTGGATAAAAGGAATCCCAAACAAAAATTCTGATACTGAATCCAATTTATGGCCAGAGAGGCCAGAGTCACTGACTGACTGCCTGGAAAACCAGAGACAGCAGCTCAGACTACATTAAAGGAATTTTCAAGTATCCACTGAAATCAGTCAGGACTTTGCAGCAACATCCATCAGCATCTGAGAATGCTATCTCAGTGAATATCCAGTTGCTGGCATCTCCCCTAACTTTGCTACATTTTACAGTGCTGGACTGTGGAAACTTACTTTGTGTATTAGAATGGAGACTTTGGTCACCAATGTATTTTTCATCATGCACATGCACACAGAATTTCCTAAGCAATTCTTCCAAGGTCTACAGCTCTTAATTTAAAATCTTCTATGTCTATTAAGAAAATGACTTCCAGTAGGGAAGTACAGATGCAAAATTGTGGAAGATGTTTTAAACATAATTGGTAATTCTTCCCTGAGGATTATTTATAAAAAATACCTGATCAAATCTTTTCCCTACATCCCTACTTTCACCTTAGAAACCACCTGAGCTTCTACTGATGTGCAGAAGTTCTTCAGCATCGCTCCATCCTGACAGCTCTAGCGTCTCCTACCATATTGCTTCCCGGATGCTATGATGGGCCACAGTACCATACTAGACACACTGCAGATGAGATACTCTATGGACCCCACTACAACGCTTCTGGTCATGCTGATTGCTTCCCCAGAATATAATTCTGTAAGTTGAGGTCTGAGGTTAGGAACTCAGAAGATGGGAAACTTCCAGTCTAGCAAGTGCAAAGATTAGACTGTGGATATCTGTGAAACAACAACTGAAAACTAAATTAACTTGCTCAGAACAAGTACTAATCGTTTATAAGCATGTTGTTATCCTACCACACAGTTCTTACAGGTAATTTTTACTGGTGCTGGACCTAATTGTCTAATGCTCTGTGACCTAAATGTCAGCAGATTCAGTGCCTGTTCCAAGTGATCTGCTCTGCCTGAGAGGAACTCCAGAGCTGATTGCAGAGCGGCTCTATCACTTCTCATAGACTTCTCCATGTCCTCAGACAAGTGACTGGGAAAGCAAAATGTAAGGATGTCCTATAGGGATTATCAGTCTTTGATCCTTGATAGATTGCTCACTTGCAGAGCCCCATTAAGTTGTATTGGAAGGGAATACAGTGCCAGGGAATACTTCCTAGAGAACATCATTTTAGCTACATTACACAACTTTAGTTTACAGAAAAACTGTCCACCTACTCCTTACTAAAGCAAAGTCTTTCTTCCTTTGGTATTCTCTTTCAGAGATGCTTCGTTTTAAAAGCTGGCTGGTGCTTGTTCACAGCCTTATAACCTCACCTCTTGGATAACCAGTCCTGCCCGCACATAGCAAGAAGGGTAAGTGTAGCTTTTCACACTTGCATTGTAGGAATAGTTACATGTGGGGAACATTCCTGAAATGACTTGTACTCATTCTTTGGAAGATGTTACAGATCCATCTATCTTGTTTTCCACCGCAGCATCATCATTGCAGGTTTTATCACAATTAAGAGTAGTTGTGCAAGTCCCACTGATGTTCTTACCTGAAAGAGAAGAGGTAGAGAGAAGGTAAGAAATTTCAGCAGACTTTCCAAGAAAAATTTCCACAGAAGCAGCATAGCCATGATGGCTAACAAGGAAGAAACTGTGACACTTCTGAGGGTAGGGAAGCCATTGCTGTAAAAGCAGAGGTACCTTTCTTACTTGTCATAGGAAAAGAAGATAACATCTGTCATATGCAGGAGAAATAATACCTTAAGGACAAGGTGTTTTGTCAGTATGCCATAGAGTGCAAAGCATTTCAGTAGCAGCTGGCTGCAGCTGCATGCTCTGCAAGCACACTGTGAGCACCAGGACCTGCGGCAGCATCCATTTGCCTCCTGGCCTATGGACTGAGGAAGAGACAGGAAGGAGCTGTTATTCCTCCTCTTGGTTTTCAAGAAGTCTGCAAGGGTCATGTAACTGTGCAAATCTCTTGCCGATAGTTTTGGGACAAGCAGCACACAACAGCATTCATCTTGTTAAAGAAATGTTATCTAAATTATCATCTTATTTTGTCTTCTATAGCTGAGAGCAATTACAGCAATTGAAGAAACAGAAGAAAAAAGGAATTAATACTCTTTCTGTCACCATCACTTGGACATCACTTAATTAGTCCAGTACACTGCAGCATTGAGCAGGTGATAAAAACTGTAATTTCTCTTTACATTGAAATACAAGAGAGCAAGAATGGGAAACAGAATACAAGTTCAAACCCACACCAACAAGGAAAAGCACAAGTTCAAAACCACAGCTCTGTTTCAAGTTTCACAATGATGGAGAGGAGAAAACTGGGCAAAACCGCTCCACTGACAGTTGGTAGAATCATATATTCTAGGGGCTTCCCTGCAGCATTTCTGATTTTTGTCAGCTAGCAGATTTTAGACACAAAAGACACTAAAATACACATCAGTCACGGTAGCTCTATCTTTAGTCACTTGTAAAAACAAGCCCTTACTGCTACTTTCATTCCAGTAGCTGTGCTCGTTTTCTTGTAACAGCAGCCAGTGAATCTGATGATCACAGAGTCACACAGTTTTCCTCTTCAGGAGCTTCAGATTCATGTTTCTACAGCTCTGCAGTGTGACCTCAGGGCTGCTTGGCTGAGAGGGACATGGAGCTCTCAAACCCTTTTTTTGAAGCTGTTCTATCCTGCCCGAAGGATGAAACCAGAAGTTAATGCCTTCAGAGAAACAAGCAGGGCGGGGTTCTTGCCCTTCTTTCAAGATGTATTTCAGTGCCTTTATTTGATGATTATTTACAGATTCTGCTTTAGCCTCCATTCTGGGGATCAGGCAGAAGAGCTTTCATGGGAACAACTGAGGCGGCCTCAAGCTTCCTTCTCTCCTAAGCCAGGAGGATGGACTTTGGCATCTCTGGGGCTGCAGAGGAAATTGTGGTCTCTTCCTGAGCACAGACTCCATCGAAAAGGGGCTCGTGGGCCACTGTTAAAACACAGACGTGCACCATGCTTTTGTTTTTACCAAAACAGGTTGGGCCCCTATCCCCAGGAGAGGCTCAGAGCTGTGCACTGCATGCAGGGCAAAACATCTCCAGTAGCATTCGGTGTATCTCGAAAAGAATGTGCACGTCAGTGTGCTGGACTTCGCTCCAAAATGATCTTTCTGTGGCTTATGTGAGGGACTGAACAATCCTGAGTGCCTCCACCTCAGGGTGTGACACAGGCTTATAGGAACAGCACGGATTCCTCCAACGCCTTGTCAGGTTCGCTGTGATTGCGTTCAAGGGATTTTAGGCAGCGGAAGCTACCCAATGAACCAGAAAAAGATTAACAAACTAAGACAAGATACTATTGAACAGAAGCACTGCAGTACCAGTCTGCTTCACAGAAATCTGCATGTCAAACAAATTAAGAATCGTAAATAGAGGTTTCTCCCTTCACTGCATAAGCAGATTAGGAACTCTTTTTCACTTCTCTTTTTTAATGTTTTTTTTTTTCTGTATTCTCCTTTTTTCCTGAGAAAGATTATTTCTCCCTTTCAAAGCTACAAATTTGGAATAAATAAGAACAAAGAGAAGCAAACATAGCAAAAGCCACTTAACCACAGCGTCTACGACAAAAGATGAAGTAGACTTTGCCATTGAAAGCTGTGGTTGAAGAACTGTCCAGCAAACAAGTCAGAGATCTAAACAGAGCCATGCACTAACAGAAATTTATCTCTTCAATAACTTCTATAATTTGGCCAATCTATCTCCTCAAAATGTAAGCATTTTACTGATCCTCCATCAAACTGCATCTGGGTATCCAATACAAGTGAGGTAAAAAGCATTCTTAAACAATATCTTCAAGCATTCCGTTCCTCTGAATATTAAGCTGTAACTGAGATACTTAAGGCATAATTACTACCACACAGTTATTCAAAATATCCTTATGCAGCTTAAAGGGCAAGTCTCTGAATCTATGCCAGTGTAGATTCCAGGCAGCACTCCAAAGCATTACGAGAAACCAGCTGACTTCAGTTAACCAAGTCAACAAAGCACCACCTTATCCTTACAGCAGGTTCTATTTACTGTACATGAACGGACTTAAAAGAACAAGAGAGATTTGTATCAGGTCCATGTTGCACACCGTGGTCAGTGGCGTCGCACAGATTTTCTGTTGTACTCCATTCTGTTCCCTGCCGTATGGTCAGCAGTGCCACACAGAGTTCAGTTAACACACTTAACTGACCACAAGTCAGGCAGTTAGCTATACATTTATTTAATACAGTGTCCTTAAGCAATTACAGTCTCAGTTGGCAAATGCTCAACATAAAGCAATTCCGAACATACACTCACAAATGGTCTTAGTAAAGCATACAACTAATAACATGCTAAAGGGGAAGGGACTGTTAGGAAGGGCAAGTTCTTTACCAGGAGAGTGGTGAGATGCTGGAACAGCTGCCCAGAGAGGCTGTGATTGCCCCGTCCCTGGAGGTGTTCAAGGCCAGGTTGGACGAGGCCCTGGGCAACCTGATCTAGTAAATGGGGTGGTTGGTGGCCCTGCCACCACCTTGAGGTCCCTTCTAACCCAGGCCATGCTGTGATTCTGTGATTCTGTGAAGGGCAACACAGTCTGACGTTTGATGGTCAGTCCAGATGTTGGTGTGCGCAGTGTGGGGGTCTCAGGGCAGCTGAGGGAGGATCCCACTCAATAGTGGTCCCTGCACTACTTTTATATTCTGCTAGTGTCTGGTCTCTGCTGATACTGTTACTTAATGGCTACAGTGCACACTGCTTCTGCTGTATGGGATCAGTCTGATAAGCTATGCAAGGCCTGCTTCATGAAAAAGCAAGGAAGGCCTCCCCTGGGTCCTGCAGGAGTTGGTTATACTTCTTTTACTTAAGCCTAGAGCCATGGAAGCACATCTGTGGGTGCTGTAACATGTTCTTGTCTTGGTGAAGCACCACATGAAACAACAACAGAGAGGCACTACTTCCAGGAAGAAATTGCTGGGTCAGGCTCTTGATATTAGTTCAGGCCATAATTGGGAGGAGCATAGTCAGGTTTATCAGTTTTCCCATCAACAAAACTGCTGCAGGCTATGCACCAAGAGGGTAAACAAGATTACTAGGCAGAAAACTACTACCAGACCTTCACCTGGTCCTGCTTTCCACCCCTCATCCAATTATGCCTTCCTTTTCCCCAGCACGCCTTTTGAGGAGAATCCCACAGTCTATAGCATTGATAATGCTCTACAATAGGAAGGTCATTATTTGGTCTTGGTGAGAATTGCCCACTGATTAATGGCAAATTCACAGCAGCGATACAGTTGTGAACCACTTTATGCTATAAATCTTAGCAATTACATGAAATCTTAACCTATTTCCTAAGTGGCCAAGGTTGTACTGTTCACAAACCTGTCTCCCCTCAAAACCAAACCACAACTCTTAATTCAGTGTAATCACATCTTCAACTTGCCACTGAAGCAGCATTTGAGGATTTGTTTTCTTTACCATATGGCTGATCTTTCCAGAGTTGAAATAATTTGTACTTAAAATCACTGCAAAATACAATATTGGTAGTCCTATGAAATCCTAGAAAACACCTGAAATATGTAGCGAATAATGTTTTTCTAATCCCCAAATGAATCCCTTTACAACAGTAAACTGCAGACCACTTCTAAACCTGAGGAAGTCATTTGTCCAACAGTTCTTTGAGTGACCAAGGATTCTTTCTAGCTTCTAAGTTACTTTAAAAGAAGGTGATAACCCACACAGTACCTTCAATAATCACAGAACATATTTTGACATACCTTTAAAGAGAGTATCAATAAAATCACTTGCACGGTATAATGACAGTCATCTGTGGGATTATCTAACAGTTTGTCAGGAAAACAAACTGCAGTGAATCAGTGGGACAAGAACTAGAGGGAGGGAAAAGTAAAGAACCACTTATCCATCTTAAAATTAAGAGAACAAACCAAACCATGGGTTCTGTTTCTTGTTCTCAGTTGTATCATTCCATTGCTACTACTGAAGTCAAATAGCAGTAAGAGTAGTAAAACAGATCCCTAATGCAACTGGCTAATCCTCACCTCTCCACAGAAGTACTCTCTTTCCTGAAAATGAATGTAGCCTGTGGTATTTTCTTTGACCTCAGAATAAAAATTCAGTGACTCAGACAATATAGCAACATTATTGAGTCATTAGACTCAATCACAGCTTGCTGGCAGAACTGCGCAGGGGGCTGGACTCCATCTCTGAAGATCCCTTCCAACCCCAACAATTCTGTGATTCAGCG
>PPHD01019067.1:0-14269 GCA_002909625.1 Bambusicola thoracicus | reverse complement strand
GATGTAAGCAAAAATGAAAACAATTTCGACATTCTCTGAGATGCATTTATAGAATGTTACTACAGATGTGTTAAGTGATACAGCCTACTTATCTGACACTTACGTTCTTGTTTTAGATTCTGTTGCTCTGGTAGTTTCTAGGTAGAAAAATCAACACTTAAGAGTATGAATCTCTGAACTGTGAAAGCTTACCACATAAAGCTACAAGTTGTTTTAGCTATTTCATTTGGAGACTTTTATTTCTTGTATGAAATGGTTGTTGGGATGTAACTGAAATTCAGGGATACTGTGGTTTTATCTGTTCAAAGTTAGTGTTAAGACTCGTTCTTAAAGCTCCTAGTGTTTGGTAGGTATGGCTCATATTGCCCACAGTATGATCAAGTTTTATAGAATTCAGTATTTTATGTACAATAATTCAGTTGGAATTATTTAAGAGCTTACGTTTACTGTGATTTAGTGGAAAATTGAAGTGGATTCAGCATTCAATTTAGGTTCTCTTAGCAGTCACTTTTGCTGCATTTGGAATGGAATACATTTGCAGTCTTCAGATAAATTTAGCTATACAGATTTCTGAAGTTCCATGTGTACAGTATTATGGAGCAGGGTATTGCCATTGTGAGGCAGAAAACTGTCAGAATCTGCTCAGTTGAATAAATCCCTATTATATCTCAGATTTGTTTGTTTTTGAGCTTCAAGCATCTGCTTAGAACTTCCCCTGTGTGAAAGCTATTACAGTGAAGATCTGTTTTTATTCTTAAAAATCAAATTCTTTCATTTCTACAGCAGGCTTTAAAGAAAAATCCTCATTATGAACTAATGACTGTTCTCAAAGTGTTTTGTATGGTGGATATTCTTTTATTAGAGCAGAATAGCTGATAAAATGGGGCAGGCTTTCATGTGCACAATTCCTTCATCAGACTTGACAAGAAGGGAGATGATCTTGTTATGTTATTTCAGAGAGACTATGCGTGGGGGAGAGGGGAGATATATAATGCACATATGTCTATACAGTGTGCACAATAATTTCTTTTCTTACCGAAATTGTTAGCATTTTCCAGCTCATCTGGAAGACAATCTGGCTGTGTTTGCATTTAAAACTTTCCTAGTGCACAAATGCAATATCTGCTTCTGCGTTTTCTTCCCTATGTGTGCTGATATGAAGCTTTAGCTTTTAAGATGACACACTTTTGTTTGTTTGTTTCAAAGATTAATTTGATTCTGGTGATACATTCTGTGAAGGATGGATCTTAATGAGTTATACTTAGTCTACATCCAGTCTTGTAATGACTATACGTTCTTAACAGTTGCTGAGCATTGTGCTGAATAAGGCAAGGGAAGCTTTGAAGCATTATTTGTAGTCTTCCAGATTCCAAGTAGAAAGACTTTCACATTACGTTGTTGCTTCGTGAAAATGATGAGGGGGAAGGAATTTGAAAAGGTGGTGAAGGAAACTTATCACGGAGCAGTGAAAAAGCAGGAAATCCTAAGAGGAATGAAGGACCAAAAAAAATAAAAGGTTTTGGAATGATTGCAGAGATGATTAACATAACATGAATACAGCAGGCTGCGAAATGGCCACCACAACTGAAATGAATGATCGTCTTCAGAGCAATGCTAATACCTTTTATTCTCATAAATATCTCATTCTTCAGCTGATGGGTGGGATTTTTGAGTTCTTGCTTTGGAAGCTGTTAGAATTTGTGAAGTAGTTCAGACTCCAAGTACTAAGCTAGTAGAACAGATGTCTGGTGTCTGAAACTAGGGTGAAATAACAGCCTATTGTCCTCACATAGGTGGTTGTCTTATTTTCTTAAGTAGTAGTCACATGGAGCTTTACGATGCAGCTGTACTGTACTGTTTGGCTCTTCTAGTCATTATTGCTTGTGTGAGCAACAATATCTCAGATTTATTGAAGTATTTTAGTTTTTAAAGGTGATTACATGGTGGTGTTGAAGATTGAAACTTTCCATACTGCCTTTAAAGGTAGATATCTGTGCTGATCAATTATGTGATTAAAACAACTTAGACTCAGTTTCTCAGTGCTTTTTTTTTTAAATAAATAAATAAGTAAACTTAATTTAGTGGATGACAAAGTATTTTCAAAGGTATGAGTAGAAGGTAAACTCGTTTCCCGTTGTTCCTGTAGAAAATGTCCCTCTTGTAGTTTGTGGAGTTGTGCGTATAACAGATAAGTTACGCTTTTGATAAATGTCATATAAATTAAAAACTGAACATCTTTAAAGTATCCGAACAGAAAATTTCTAAGTTTTAATACTGCAGCTGAAGGTGAATTCTGACCTTGGTAAAGGATATTTCCTTGCACACTATAGAATAATCAAATTCAGATAGCTTTGTTTGTTGTCTTGAATAGGATTTAAAGAAATATACTTACCTACTACTTAGTACAGTACTGTAATGATTCTAGTGGTGATGTAGACTTCAGCATGTGCAAAAACTGCTAGCATCTTTCAGAACTAGTGTGGAAGGCTTGAAGCAAAAATATCTGTTAGATGGAAAATAAAGAAATACGCTGACAATAGTATAAGAAAAACATCAGACTACAACTTTAGACAGATGCTGAGCCACTTGTCTTCCAGGTTCAATTTATGTAAGCTCACCGTTCTGTTGCTTTCATTGATTCCCATATCCGTGGGAACATCAGTCTGTACAATATGTGAACCTTTATGTGCTGTCTTTGGAGTTAGTGATGAGACACTTTTGTGCTCTGAAATAGTTTGTTTCAAAGGAAGTGCATTCACCTTTTCTTCACTTCATGCGGTAACGCTGATGTATTTTGGAGTTGTATCTGAGTATCAGTAACTGGGTTTATTATTTTCATAATGTGCTCCAGGTAGAGTACTGTGAAGAATATGAAGCCTTCCTTTGAGATGGGGTTAGGTGAAAAGTTACAAGCATTTCTGTTAAGCGTACAAACATTGGCTGAATTTCTTTACTTTTAAAATAAGGCTTTGTCTGGCTTGTTCATAACATGATAATACCACAATCCTTAGAGGAGGAAACTTCAAGCTGCTTCATTGCGATGCTATCAGAAACATCTGAGAGAATTGTAAGAGAGCTGGGGATAGGAGGGAGAGAAAATCACCCGGGTGACTCCCAGAGGCTAGGTGTATCCATGTGTGCTGGGCATCACCAGCATTGGGATCCTTCTCTAGAGTGCTGTGAGGAGACTGCTGTATCACACAACTGCTGGGACTTGGAGTTCCTGGGGTCTGTAGCCATGCCTTATGGTTTGCTTCCTCAGCAGCACTGAACAGTTCTGTAATCTTTTTTTTTGCTTTCAAGGAATTCATTCATTTTTTCTGGAGGATCTTTGCTGGTTTGTGTGTGTTTAACTTTAAAGAACTGCTTTATTTCATTGAGAAGCCACGCTTTTCTTGACTTTCATTAGGAAATCTGCTTCAGTAGAGGGTTGTATTGCAGGTGTAGCAAAACCTGACTCTGTTTTGCAGTTTATGTGCAAATAATTGGAATTAAGCTTTTTTTTTGTCTGTTAAAATCATCATCTGCTACATCTCTGTTTACCATTTTATTTGTTTTATGCTCCCACAGCCATGCCCTACTTATCAGCAATACAAAAGCAGTAAATGTTGATAATCTCATATGAATTGGGTTTGAGGGAACAGTAGATGCTTCATTATGTGAAGGTTTTAATGTTAAATTTTCTCAAGTTTTGAAGTCCATTCCATTTGATACGTATAACACAGTGCAGGAAACATCTTTTCAAACAAATTTATCTGATGTACTGTCTCAGCCAAAAGGAATTGGAAGCTGTATCTTGTAGTATATTCTAGTTTCTCTGATCTAGCATCACACTATTGTAGTAAATAAATTTACTGGCTCTCAGTTCAGTAGCTTGTGCAAAAACATGAAGAATGCAAGGTAACCTGGACATCATTGTTTCTTTTAGGGACTGGTTGGTTGAAATACTTTTTCTCTAACAAGGTTTATGCACAATTTTGTCCTGAGAGCAATCTGTAGTATTTTATCCACTATCTTCTGTTGAAGATAGCTGTTGAAATCTTTTTTTACTGTTGCAGTTCAGAAAACTCCTATGTAACTGAAGCTATTAGCTGTGGGGAACGAGGTTCCTAATGTCTTCTACCAGCTTGAATTTAAAACTTTGGCGATAAACATTCACTACATCAAGCCTTAAAAACAAGGGGATACTTAACTAAATCACTTCATTAAGATCTTAACTAATTAAAGAAGTCACTTGAACAAAAACAACAACAAAAGAAATTTCAAAAAGCCCACAACCAAATGACCTTAAGAAGTGAATCTTCTGCTCATGTTTATTTACAAATGTCTGTAGCAGATGTAATTAAATATTGAGGGAGAGCTGTTGTATTAGTGTCTTGTGATGCGTTCTGTACACAACTACTGAACCATGTAGCTGCTGTGTCAGAATGGAATCTTCTTTCTCAGCACATCTGTCTTATGTCTAGTTGGTGCCCCTCTGCTGAGGAGAGAGAGCCTTGTGAGGGATTGAGAGCTTGTTAGGTGTTTCTCCTGGGGCTACTTGTTTTCGTGTATCATCAGGAGACAGGGCTTCAGGATGTGTAGCTGACAGGTTTACACAAACTTTCGCTTCAAATGCACCAGAGTAGGTTTTTTTTTTTTCTTTTAACTGATTACGCAGTTCTTGAAATATTGCATGGTCTTGCATCATGAGTTGAGTAAAAGGCTTTGAGCTAGGAGAAATGGAGAAGTTGGCAGGGCTGTATAAGATAATTACAACTTCAGAATCAGCTTCCTGCCTTCTGAGCAGAAATATATTAAACTGACCTTCTGGGGAAATTACAGTCCTTATCTCTCTGATCAAATTGTTGTGGAGAGAAGGGCGCTGTAAAAACGTCATAATGTGAATAAGGTAACTTAGCATCTGAGTTGGAATCTCGGTCTGCTTCTTTGTTAATTGCATATTTAGAAATAGAGTTGGTATTGAAAACTTTTTGAATGAATAGTATCTTGAGGAGACTTGGAATTGCTGGAGCTCCTTTAACAATAATGATTTATCTCAGAAGGTAGATTGTGGTCTTCTGATCTTACACTGAAGCATTCGCTTCTGTTTTGTAGAATGAATCTCTGCCTTCCATTCCTTTTTCTCTTTTTTTTTAGAGATCTAACTAACGAAGCATCTCTGGTCACTTTACTCACCCTTTGTGTTTCTTTCCAAATAGTAGACATGTACCTCTCAAAAGAATTTTAATTTGGACGCTTGAGGAATCTCTGCCATAGCATGATTCCTCTATGTTGATGAATGATTTACTGATCATTCTCCTGAGTTTGGGAGGGAGGAAAGAATTGAAGAAGTTTGTCATTGCAAGTTGTTTTCCTGGTTATTCTCTAAGGGCAGGAGGTGGAAGAAGCTCATGCTGTGCTTTTGTGTTAATGGTGACATCTTGTAAATATTAACTCTTAATTCAGTTCTTTATTACTGTTTACTGCATATATGTCATACGAAAGAAGACTAAATAGCTAGTATCTTGTCTGCACTGGTGATGCATGTCACCACATCTTCTATTCTGACACTGATAAAAAAATTTAAATATCTAAATTGCTCTTAGTAGTTAGCTGATGTATAGAAATCTAGTGACAGTAGGATGGAATATCATGAAATTTTGACCTGTTCTTGACTTTTTTTTTATAGGTAAGTTCAGTTCTACGCTCTACGAGACAGGGGGCTGCGACATGTCACTTGTGAACTTTGAGCCAGCTGCAAGAAGAGCATCTAACATCTGGTGTGTGTGAAGGCCAGTCAAGAGTGGTGATTCTTGTCTTACTGCAACAAAATCTTTTATTTTAATTTTAAAAGGTTATTTATTATGAACCAAAAAGAAAGTATATGAAATATTCTGTGTATATTTTTACTTTTGAAACTTCAGCGATTTTTAAGAGAAGATGACAGTAACTGCGTGCATAATCTTATCCATTTTAGCAAATTCTGGAAAATGAAGATTAATATTGGTTTAAGTGATAAATGTCCAAACTGAGAACTTGACAAATGCATTTTTGATTGGCTTAACTGGGAGACTTCCTTACAGAATTTAACTCAGGTTTGGGGGAAGTAGGAAGCTATTAATAATTATAGCTATTAAATTAATTAAAAATGAACTTCCAATTGTGAAGCAAACGTAAACTGATAAGTTTGTCCTCAAGTTCATAGATGGCATGAAACAATACAGGAAAATGTTAACATGCCTACAGTTTAAAAAAAAAAAAAAAAGTTATTTACAGTAGAAATAGGCTGCTACATACTGGAAAGTTCATTTGCTGTTGGAAAGATATGCTTCCTTTCTCTGAAGAGACAGGAGGCAGAAGAAAGGAAAAACAAACCAAAACCTTGGCCTTCAAATCCACTTCACTACACGGAACTGCTCTGAACCTGTTACATCATGCTGAATGTTTAAAAACTCCTACCACGTGTAGGTGGAATAGCTTTTGGATTTATGGAGTAATGGATTTCAAAGCTTCCATCTTCAAATCTTTCCCGTGAAAGCGTGCAAGTGCTTCTTGTAGGGTTGAACTTTGAAGAAAAAGTTCTGTATTCCTTGCACAAAGCTATCAATGCCTGCCTATATTGCTTGCATGTTCCAGATGCAATGGCTTTGCTGATGGCTGCTGTTGTGAAGCTGTACATGCTAATGAAAGGAACGAACTGGTCAAATCCAAATCATTGATTGTCAGGATGACAGTTCAGTTTCAGTGAAATAAAATGTTAGTATTTATTTTTATGTTAAAGCAAGGAACTGAAGGGAACTTGTGTAAGTTTGATACCAGTCTTACAGCCATACAATTTACGTGAAAAACGTATGGCCAAAAGCTATACAAAATTATGGGGGGGAAGCAGTGGTTGGACATGGACTCTTACACTGAGAAGTTTCTCCTCCTCACTAACAAATGGAAATTGTGAAGTAATTTTGCTCTTTGTGGCAGAGGTTTAAGTTTTGCTTAAAGTTTGCATTTTTTTCTGAAACAACTTGAGTCAGTCAGTATATTTGTGTTGAATGTGTACTACTTTTGGGACTTGGTAAAAACTGTACATTTAACAAACTGTAAACACCCAGGAGACACTTCACTGTCTTAGAGTTGTGTGTTTACACATCAGTAGCTAACAGATAATAAAACATCTTTGTGGGTTTTTTTAAGAGGAGTGATTTCTGTCGTGGTAATCTGTGTAGACAACTAATGGACTGCCTGGGTAAATTATGTGTTGAGAAAGTTAAACTAAGTGTAAGGGCGAAGAGTCGTCCTGATCTACTACAGATACGAAACTTTCCGTAGTATGCAAGACCATTACCAAGGTTTTTTTTCTTTCCTGATTGCTAGGCCTTTGTGAAGTGGATACATGTATTTTAAATATGTGAACTCAAGAAAAATCTAGAAGAGGACGTTTAGCTGAAGTTTGCAAGTGGTCAGAATTAATTTAGGGCACTAGTAAATTAGTGGCCTTTTGGAATCAAATGTAGTTTTATAATATGAAGTCTTTCCCCCTGTTCTTATAGTGACACGGACTCTCACGTATCGAGTTCTACCTCAGTTCACTTTTACCCACATGATCTAGTAAGTTTTTCTCATTTATTTTTAAAGCATGCAAAAAATCAGAAGGCTTGACAGTTCTGTTTATCTGATTAATCATCGTATGTAGTGGTTGTTCGTTTTAAGAAGGTTTTTTACTTGAGTTTCAGTGAAGATAAACTGGTATTGTTCAGCTGTCATTGTATATACGTACAAATTCATCTTTTTGGGTAACACTTAAAAAATGTAAACATGATTATTTTTTCCACTGATCTAAAGCATGGTAATTTGAATCTAAATCACTGTCCTGGTTTGGGATGTTCTGAGATACTTTGTTCAGAGATTACTGGGTGATGTGAAGGAAGCTGTACTTCTTCCACTGCAAAGATACACTGTGGCAGAAAGAAGAAATCTTGTTTGTGTTCTGAACAAAGGGAGTGTTAGCAGTTTCCCCTGAACGGAGTTTAGACATTTTTCGTTGGAATCTGCTGTATAAAGTTTAATTCCAGTGGAGAGAGTGAATGGAAAAAGGCAGAAGCTTTTTCATACTGCAAGTGGCTTTGGAATTCCATAGTTTTCTGACCTCAGTTTTTTATATTGTTGTCAAGTCCACATGTCTCTGTGCTTATAATTCCAAACTCTACTGCTTCAGTTTCTATACAAAAACACTGCAGATGGTCATAATCCTTAAGATCATGATTCTTAAGCTAGGAAGGTAGAGTGAAGAATATTGAAGTATCTGATAACCTAATCAAGGGGAAGAATAAATTTTGTTTTCACACTCTCAAAAAGAATGAGAAACTTCCATTTACCCCACCATGCTTTCGATCAAGAATGTGGTCTTCACTTAGTGCCTGCTAGAACTTTGATTTCCAGCCCCTGACATCTAACTGTCGATGTGGTTCCATTGGGGATGTTCGTGGGGGTGCTTTTGTATAAGACAGATTAACTATACATATATAAAAGCTGAGCCCACATGTCTAAAGAGGAACGTCAACTGACTACTAATGTGAGAAACGATATGTTAAATTGATTCTACATTTAAGAGATCAGAATTTTAAAAAACTGCCAAAGAAACACCTGCTTTCTAACACAGCTCATCTAAAATGAGTTTCTAAATTCCTTTAGAAAGTGGATGTTCCTCCTTTGTTAGTTGTTTTTAGTGTCCTTCTAGGAAGGAGAAGCAGGCTGAGGATAGTTACGATGTACTGATACTTTAAGAAATTAAAGAAAAAAAGCTACAAAAATGAGAATTTTAAATTGTAATTTATAACTGTATAATGTCAGCACTTTATTTTTTGCCTTAACGATCATTAACTTATTCATTAAGTGATATTTTAATTTGTAGTATTCTTAAAGGTCAGTGCAGTAAGGAGTTTCTTGGCCTGTTGATGTAAAAACTGAGTTAAACATTATGTATGTACATAATGGCTTTTTTTTTTTTTTTAGCTCTGAGTGTTCTCCTTAGGTGTTAGTGCTACTGTGAATTCCAGAGAGTTCTGAAGTGACAGTCTACGGAATACTGAGCAACTAGAGTCAATCATAAGCAGTACTGGACTAGTTAGGGTTGAGCTTTTTTGTGCGTGTGTCTCAGTATATTCTGAATGCAGCGAGTTTGACCACTGATGGCTGCACATATGGCTTTGTCATGCAAAATCAACCATTCAGCATGGATGTGCATGCAGATTAGTTGACTATAGGAAATGGGCTATAATTTGTTTTACCTCAGAACTTTGTATTGTTCTTATATGCATTATTACTGCTCATGTATCAGTTTACTAGTCTTCAAATTCGAAGTTGTCAGAGTAAGTGGGATAATGTGCCTAGTACATAGGTACTTTGAAATAAGGCACATGCTAAAATGCCACAGTTGTGTTGTATGGAATTATTATTGCTGCTAGTGCTCTTCATTTGCCATAATAAGGATAGGAAAAGTGAAAGTCACAAGTCTAACTGTTTAAAATCTAATTTCTTAAAACTGAAACTAAATAATTCTAGCACTTCTTCTCAAGGCAGCATTCAATAGTATGCAGTGATACATAAGAAGGAACTTCTGTTAATTCTGACTTTCTTTTAGCTTTCTCTTCCCCAGATCAGGTTGAACAGGCTGCTGACCATAGATACAGATCTACTGGAGCAGCAAGATATTGACCTGAGCCCTGACCTTCAGGACCACTTGCAACCTCAAGAGGAAGCAGCTCAAAAAGTCAAGCAGTACTATCGTTTTTGGATACTGCCTAAGCTTTGGATTAGCATAAATTTTGATAGATTAACTCTTCTGGCTTTATTTGATAGGTGAGATCCTTGTATGTTACTAGACTTCAGAAATTAAAGATTAAAAAATGGAAATGAGCTGTGAGCATTCCTTTTAGGAATGCTTTTACTGTACTGTGAAAGATGAAATAATAATACCAAAATAATATTTCTAAAATAGCAAAAGGTACTATTTATTTCTCCAGGAGTGCTAGGAGAAGCCCTCTCACTTTGTGTGAGTGTGACGGTGATATCTTAAGCAACAAATCTCTCATTGTTTGATCTATTTTTAATGCTAGAAAGTAAGTTTCTCAATAAACGAATTGACGGGTGCTAGAACCTGGTGTATATGGGTATTATTTCAGCTAGTAGACAATGTACAAGATGTTCCAAAGCATTTTTCCAAAGAGTCATATAATGCTGTAACGTGTTGTCACTGCTCCATTTACTTAGTGGAATAAAATAAACATCAACCTCCAGTTATCAGCTTTGGGAATATATCAAGTATTCACACTTTGGTAATGACCTTTCTTGAAGTATTCAGTACAGTAGTCTGCTGTTGTGGAGGTTGATTCAATAAGAAGCTAATTGCTATTGCTGGTTATTTCAGCAGCTCTTATCTTTGCTAAGAGTACTAAAATAATTTACACAAGTTCGAATCTATTCTCAACTACTTTGCTACCAACAGCATATCTGTTGTTAACTTTTGACCTTTGCTGTTCTCTTCTACCTTTTTCTAAACATAATTAGCTTTTAATACTTTTTTTTTCCCCTCTCATACAGGAATCGTGAGATCCTTGAAAATGTATTAGCTGTCATCCTAGCTATTCTAGTTGCATTTCTGGGCTCTGTACTTCTTATTGAGGGCTTTTTCAAGGATATCTGGGTCTTCCAGTTCTGCCTGGTTATAGCCAGTTGCCAGTACTCACTGTTGAAGGTATTTCGATTTCTATCTTCACTTTGTGTAAACAATAGAAATAATTTAGATTGGATGTTGCAGGCTATTTGGAGTTGAGGAAAAACCGTGTTTATTGTTTCTAAAAAGAAATATGCAAAATTCAACTTAATGGAAAGTTTGATAGATAGTTATGGAAGATCATTTTGCTAGAATAGTCCTGCATGTTTGTTTAACAGTCCTTTATTTGTTGTACTCTCACTTTTTGTTTTCCGAAAGAGGAACAAAATCTTGTTGATTAAAAAGAAGCCCACAAACTAAACATGATGGTTTAGTGTGTTTTTTTTTTCTTTTTAAGTTGATATACCTTAATGCTTTCATATTATGCAATTGCTTCTAAACATGTTTTTAATCAGTTGAATTAGTTTTAATCAGACACTTTTATCAGGCAAGTGTTAGTGGTATTTAAGGAATATTGAAATTAAGAAAGATTCTTTCTTTCTTTATGATAGAACTATTAAGGTGGAAAAGAGAAAGGGATGGGAAGAGAGGAGTAAAATGTACTTACTGTAGAGTGGATAACTTCCCTCTTTTTGTTTTCAGAGCGTTCAACCAGATTCTTCTTCCCCTCGACATGTAAGTCATAGGCATATTCCTCTTTATTAACCCTGCAGATGTAAAATTTCCACAAAGAATTCATCTTCTTGATGTTATGCCATTTGTCTTATATGACTTCTCATAAGGCACAAGAGGCTTATATTCTTTTAGTATGTGATAAAGGAATTTATGCTTTTTTACCTCTATGCTTTTTGTTTGTTTTTAGCAAATCTTATCCTCTCTGTTTTATCATAGAATCCTGGAATGGTCTGGGGTGGAAGGGACTTTAAGGATGATAAAATCATACAATGGCTTATGTTGGAGGAGACCTTGGAGATCATCTAGTTATAATCCCCCTGCATGGGCAGGATTGCCAGCCCACCATACCAGGCTGCCCGGGGTCCCATCCAACCTGGCCTTGAATGTTTCCAGGAATAGAGCTTCCATAGGTTCTCTGGGCAGCCTGTTCCAGTGCCTCACCAGCCTCTGAGGAAAAAATTTCTTCATAATATCTAACCTAAATCTCCCTGAAGTTTAAAGCCATTCTGCTCTGTCCTGTCACTGTCAGACAGTGTTAAGGAGCTTGGTTGTAAGCTCCTTTTAAGTACTATAAGGCTGCAATGAGGTCTCACCAGGGTCTTCTCCAAACTAAACAATCCCAGCTCCCTCAGCCTTTCTTGATAGAGGTGCTCCAGCCTTTTGTTCATCTTTATAGCCCTCTAGACCCGCTCCAGCGGCTTTGTATCCTTCCTGTACTGGAGGCCCCAGGCTTGGACACAGTAGTCCAGATGGGGCCTTACAACAGCAGAGGGCAGGAGGACCATTGCTTCCCTCTCCCTACTTGCCACTTCTCTTCTGATGCGGTCCAGGATACTGCTGGCCTTCCAGGCTGCAAGAGCACACTGCTGGCTGTTAGTTTGTTGGAATGTCAAATTCCAGTTCCCTGCCACAGCAGGAGCACCTTCTGCTTCTACATCAGGTTGCCTAGAGTCCCATCCAAACTGGCCTTGACCACCTTCAGGGATGGGGCATCCATAACTTCTCTGGGTAGCCATTGCCAGTGCTTCACCACTTTGATTAAAAAATTTCCTCCTAACATCTAACCTAAATATCCTCTGTTTAAATCATTCCCCTTTGTCCTGTTACTACAGTCTCTTGTGAAGAGTTCCTCTACAGCTTTGAGGTACTCAAAGCTGTAGAACAATATAAGGATAAGTTGTTGGATGAATCTTTAGTGTTCCAGCATTAACAGTGAAACATATTTTTAGCATTTTAATTTGTTGTTGTAGAATGAACTAATAAAATTTTACAGATATGCTGTTTGAGCCTTGTAGATCATCCAGTTGTATTAGTGTGCTCACAGACTTTTTGCCAACTCTAGTGAGCATTAATTTGAGCATGGAAGTGTTAATGTGCTAGCGCTGAACGATGTTTATATTTTATTGAGCATCTTCTAGCTTGCCAAGACAAAATACTTTTGTAACATCCTAAACGAGATACTGTAAAGCTTTATTCCTCTGAAGCACGTAATTCATATTATTTTAGGAAGTAAGTTGTGTATTTTAATGGGTACAGAAATGGTTTCATTTTCAGCAGGAGCAGTATCTGAGTAATAAACATCAATTGCTTTTTAGTTCAAATATTGTTCTTTTGCTTATGAAACTTTGGCAGATTTTCTGACATTCAGTGTTGTGAAAAACATGCTTTGAAATTCAGGTGAGAGTAAGTCTAAAAATAACTGAGTCTAAGTATTTGTGTACTCATTATATAGATCAAAGCCACAAAAAAACATCTGTTTTTATCCCTGCAAGGCATTATGTTAAGGATTTTATGGAAAAAATTTGAGGTGACAACACATTGTAGGAGTAGTTGGTGAGCAAAAAATAATTTCGATTCTGAAAATATAACAGAAAGTTTAAAAAAAAAAAAGGTTTTCTTCTAATCGTGAAATTTTTTTCTTTTTTTAAACAGGGTCATAATCGTATCATAGCCTATAGTAGGCCTGTATATTTCTGTTTATGTTGTGGTCTTATTTGGCTGTTGGATTATGGCAGCAGAAACATATCTACAACGAGATTCAAGTTGTATGGAATGGCTTTCACCAACCCATTGCTGCTGCTGTCAGCCAGGGACTTAGTTATAGGTGAGTGGCTCTTCCCTTAATTTGAATTTTTTACTTTACCATAGTAGATCTATTTTATTCTTTATATGTTGAACCTTGTTGTGATGCTGTTGCACTGTCTCCTAACTGCAGTTCATTTAGTTTTCTTTGGAAAGAGGAACTTGAGCTTACTGATGTTTATAGGAAAATTGTTCCTTCCTATAGCTTTGCTGTCACAAACTGCAGAGCTGTCAGGTAAAATGATATCATAATTAAAAAGCTATACAAATCTTTCTAATCTGTTTTTTCCATTACCAGCCCTGAACTTGGCCTTCTTTGCTCTTGAATGTTGATATGCTACCCTGCGCTGGACCTACCTGCTCAGTATTTAAATCATAGAACTGTAGAGTGGCTTGGGTTGGAAGGGACCTTAAAGATTATCCATTCCCAACTCCTCTGCCGTGGGCAGGGTTGCCACCCACTAGATCAGCCTGCCCAAGGCCCCATCCAGTGTGGCCTTAAATGCCTCCAGGGATGGGGCACATGTTATGATTTGGACTTGCATACTCCATTCTCTTGCAGAAGACCTTGTCGCAAATGAGCTGGGGCTCTCTTAAAGCAGTTTGTTTTCGTTTAGTAGTTGAGTAGGACAGTATGGTCACAATTATTAAATACGTTATAAGCAGATTAAATCTTTCTTAATGTGTAATTTTGAATACACCTGCTTTTTCATTGCAGCCTTTCAATTATATCAAAACATCTTTGTGTGAAGCAATGCAGTAAATAAATGTTATGACTGCTTGCTTCTGCTTTAGGACAACCATTTTTCCAAGAAAAATAAAATATTAGTCTTGGTTTTGATTTTTTTTTTTTTTTTTAAACTT
>PPHD01019065.1:0-14269 GCA_002909625.1 Bambusicola thoracicus | reverse complement strand
GCCGCTCCCTCCCTTCTCCCTCCCCCCCACCACAGGATAAAAAAATAAAAATAATAATAGGGGTAATAAGAGAGGAGGTAATGGAACGTTCTCCAACTGGGCACATGTCAGAAGCCATTATATGTGGTGCAGATTTGCATAATTCAAGAAGCATCAAATTAAATTTGCATAATTCCTTTGATTACACTTGTTATTAAATGTAAGTGACATTGATTTACAAAATGGCCCAATATAAGGTTAATAGCAAATGTCACCTTCCAGCAGGGTGAATAGGGTGCATGTGTGGTGGTGGTGGTGATGGAGGAGGGAGAAAGGGGGGCCTGGGGAGGAAGGCGAGCAGACAATTGATTTCTGCTCCTCTCTTCCTTAAAGGGCTCAGGTCTTCTTTGCAGAGGAGCCCTCAGGTTTGGGCTTCGTGTCACTACGGTGCAGCCAGGATCACCTGCCATGTGGTGCCGATGCTGTCGAGGCACCTGACTAGAGCCTGGCTTTGCTCGCTGCTCTCATGGGGAGCCAGCAAGCCTGGCTCAGCACAGGGCAGAGGGAGCACAGAAACCAAAACCTGGAATGACAGCCAGATGTGTAAGATGCACAGAGACCCACAGCCAACAGTGAACACCTCTGTGAAGTGCGTAAAAAACCCACGGGGCTACAGGCTCTGTGCCATCGAACGGTGCCAGGGCACCAGGGGCTGCGACACTGACACCACATCTGTTTTGCTATGGCCCTCAGACCATCCGAGTGCTCGCTTTGCACGTAGAGCCCACCTCTGTATGCCGTTCTGCCTCTATATTCCTTGCATTTTTCCAGACAGGTGCGATTTCATGCTGGGAAACGGACTGCCAAGTTGTGTGAGCACCCCGGGACTGTAAGTGATAAAACAAAATTATGTGTGTAGTGGGAGTGGGCAAACAGCAGATTTACGCGTTGCAGGCAATTTCAGTGATGCACGTAGCTGGCCATAATCTTGTTTTGGTTCCACTGAAGCTTTCTTTTTTTTTGCAAATCAACAGGCTGGGGCAGGGAAAAAGTCATCAGTTCTGATCAAATTAAATGTCTTGTTCAACGTGAAAAAGAACGCTTATTTTGGTGACTGAGCTCTGTAAACATTGTCTAATAGAATCCAAATAACATTAGAAAGGAAATGTCATTCAGAACCAGCAATCAGAAGGCTTTTTCAGGATGTGTCAAAAGAGAAGGCGCCCGGTTTTCTGGAGTAATTTTTTCTAGGGCTTCAGTTGTGCTACTTTGAACAGCACAAGCTGCTGAAAATGCCATGAATTCACAGGCAGCTCAGATGTGAATCTTCCTAAGAAAAAGTGTCCTAAGGAGAAGAATCTGTCAGGCAGCCTGTCTGTGTCTTCCATGATGGAGGTGCAGACCAGCTCCGGGTGGGCCAAAAGGACAGGAGGTAATGGCCTTAAGTTGCAGCAGGGGAGGTTCAGGTTGGATATTAGGACACATTTCTTCTCAGAAAGAGTGGTAATGCGGTGGCACAGGCTGCCCAGGGGGGTGATGGAGTCACCATTCCTGGAGGTGTTCAGGAAATGTGGAGATGTGGCACTGAGAGATGTGGTTGGTGGGCAGTATTGGTGGTAGGTGAACAACTGGACTATAGGATCTTATGGGCCTTTTCTAAACTTAATGATTCTGCGATTCTATGACTCTATGGTATTAGAGCACACAGGCTGCATAAGTATCCCACAACTGTAATTGCTGGTGTTGGGGTTGTTATGCACATTCTGGGATAGGCACTGATTAGATATATGTATGCTTCAGTGTTTGCATCAGGAAGGTACAGTGATTGGTTTATAAATCCAGGCTTTTCAGCCATTTGCAGCTGGCTTTCATATTCTGCTAATCAGCTCTTTGAAGCCGTAGACATCCATACTCAAGGTGCACCTATCTTTCAGATCATAGAATCATAGAATCACAGAATGGCTTGGGTTGGAAGGGACCTTTAAGATCATTTAGTTCCAATCCCAGCGCTGTGGACAGGATTGCCAGCACAGTAACTGATCCCCATAGATCCCATCATGGTAACTGGAAGCCAACTCTAATAATCTAGATGATCATCTGGTGACCGAGGGATGTGAAGTGTATTGCACAGGCCTTCAGGCAATGGGGTCCCTTCCTGGTGCTGCTGTGGCTGCTGCAGAGCTGGCCCAGGGTTGCCTGCACTGCTGGGAAGCTGGGGCCAGGCTGGAGCCCGTGGCAGTGTGGCAGGGAGAGGCTGGTGTGAGGGGCAGCCCCAGCTCTGGCTGACAACTGCTGACATCGTCATATTTAGCACCCGCACGCAGCGAGCCTGAGCGAGGATCGCGCGCTGGGTGAGCCAACTGCAAATTAATCGTCAGTTCATTACTGCTCCATGCCTTTCATCCTGACAGCAGCCTTTCAGACGTGGGTATAATTGGAAGGGTCCGTGCGGCAGGAATTTGGTGAGGGGGAGCAGGCGGCTCCCCGCTCCCTTTCTCAGGCTGCGTTCTGGGAACAAGCAGCCAGCTTGGGACAGAAAGGAAACAAATCTCTCCTGCCCCTGTGTCTCTCCCCTGCCACCCACCCCTTGCCATGCACTGGGCCGTCAGCGCCAGGAGGTCTGCCTGCATCCAGGAGGTTCCCTCCAGCTATAATTACCCTTGGCCTACAAATAAAGTGTGCAGAGCAGCAGGGCCATTTGTGAGAACTTGAGTGTATGCATTGCTGTTGGTGCTGGTGGTGGGCACGAGGTTATCGGTACCACTTCCAAGGCGCCATCACGGAGGTGCTACAGAGGCAAGAGTGTGTCTACAGCTGGGATAGGGGACTGTGGGTCAGGACCAAAGCCAGGTTTTGCCTGGATGTCCGAGATGGGGAGGCTGAGCTACCCAACAACCTGTTCCGCAGCTCACAGCCGTGTTGCTCTGCTCCCCAGAGTGAGGCCATGGTAGTTCTCTGCCAGCCGGAGCGAGCTGTGCCGTGGGGACACCGCGGCCCCCCTTCACCGTGTCCCCCCCTGCTCCTCCCGTGCAAAAGTTATTGTCGTCTTCGTGGAGTCTCAGGTAGGCAGATGAATGGGAAACGTTCCTCTCCATTACTAGCTGCACTTGACTGGAGTCTCATTACATTACGATGGCGCTTTAGCAGGCGAATGGGCCTTGCGTCTGGGTTCCCAGCACCCCTCATACCTCCCTGATAACGTAAATTACCCTCCGCCTCATTGCCTCAAATGATCAAACATCAAATTGCTAGTAAAAAAAAAAAAAGAGGAAAAAAGAGAGAGAAAGAGAGAGAGGAGGGAAAAGAGAAAAGCTGAGCAGAACCATGGGTTGAATCTAGATGGTTTGTCAGCAACAAGAGACGAGTCAATGGCTCTTAAACACTTGCTGAGGATGAATCCATTGAAGGTGTTGTGCTTGGCAATTTCACTGACATTAAAATACACCTGTAAAACCCAAACAATGCTTTATAACTGCAAACTGCACTAGGGAAGGCCTGCTACTTTAGAGCACTGCGTACTTCTTTAGGTCAGGGGAGGGAGACCTGCAGGTAACCTGTCTTTCTCCATCACCAGACTTCATCAAAGCAGAGACTTCCATGTACGCAGTGTGGATTTGCTGTTGATTCGGTGGCTGAACAATGCGCAAATCTGCCCTCCCTTCGTCCCCCCTCTGCCCCAAGAAAGATTTCCCCAGCCAGAAGAACGCTCCCAGGAGGAACAAAACAAGGAGGAGAGAAAGAGAGGAGTGGGAGCAGCGCGGGTATGCGTGGGGATGCCGAGAAATATGGGTCTCGGCAGGGTAACGAGGCGCAGTGGAAGGAGGAGGCTATACGTCTTTTCTCAGTATTTAAATGTGTGCTTAATATGGCGCTCAGTGGAATGGTTAATCTGCTAATGCTGGTAGTGTTTGCTGTAGTACTCAGAGAAATGTTTACTGCAGTATTTCATGGGGATTGTGTTCTGGATGGCACAAAAGGAGGAATCGCTCTAGCGTACCAGGAAAATGTTCATTGCAAAATATACTGGAATATTAAGAGGTTTATTTAGTGGCGTACTTAGTATAATATGAAAAGAGTTAAGCGCAGAGTGTTTTATTAATATTTTTGGGGTGTGGATGAATTTCAGTGCTTGGGAAGGTTATGGAGAAGCAATTCCAGCAAAGGCTGGTTATATTCACAGATTTATAGATCTTAAGAGCATAAAGGACTCTTTGATTAGCTAATCTGACCTTCTGTATAACACAGGTATATACAGCGTGGACATACCTCCTGATTCAGCAGAGCACTTTAAGCACTTGCTTAAATTTAAGCAGTTGAGTTGCCCCACGGAAGGCAGAGAAAATAACCCTATTGAATCAATGGGACTATTCATGCCCTTAATGGGAAGTGGATGTTTAGGCATTTGCTGAATTGGGACCACAATAAGATAATGCAGCTAAATGAGTAATTCATAGCCACCCATTTATTCAACTGCTTTTGCCTCCTTTTCTGCTCGTGGATGGCTCTGGAGCCAATCGCCATTTCCTGCAATGTATTCATTGTCTGAAGTCATTCACTGAATAATTTCAGTGAAAACTCCTTCTTGATAGCTTGCTCATAAACAATTCATTGTGAATATGGGAATATATGCACATACGTTTTCACAGTGTGTGTGCGTGCTCCCGCGTGTGTGCGAGCGGACCGTGTAAACACACGTGCACGTGCACGCACCAACCCAGGGTCAGCACCTTCAGCCACAGCAGGGAATCCCTTGGACGTGGCTTTGTGCTTCTGCTCCCATGTTCACTTGGTGCCCTCTGCCTTGCAGCGCAGCCCTCGCAGGAAAGTGACCCGCTGGGAATTTCACAAGAAGGGAAATGGAAGAAGGCGCACAATGCGCTGCAGTGAACTCAGCATACGGTCGTCCACGTTTGTGTACCCGTGCCAGGCCCTCCATTCTCTGTCCTTACTCAATCGGTCATGAATCAAATCTGATTTATTTTGAATGCATTGCTTAGGGATTTTTCAAATCAGCCGGGGCGTATCTTCTCCAAACAAGGGTGTTTGTGTTTGCAGACTGCCTGTGGCACCGCATCGGTCAAGTAAGAGGCTTGGTATTTTTCTGAACAGGAACAAAACTGCAGAACAGGTACCGTGAATGAGCGGGGCGCTCGGCGGGCAGAATTGTGTTTGTGCAGTGGGCAGCTCCAGCTCTCATGCAGAACCTACTGGGCATTACGCATCACAACGTGGGAATCGTTTGCTTGTGGTGCAGGCTGCCTGTCAGGTATCCTTTCTAAAAGTCACACTGCTTTTTAGGATCTGCTTATCTTTTTGGCAAATCAGGGGAATTACCTTGATGTTCAGTAGTAAAATACAAATTGCCTACAAATTAAAATCTGAACTTGATGTTTCCTGAATTTCAGTTTACCTTCCTTCTCTACAGGATGGTAGAGAGAGATGTGATGGAAACCAGGAGGGAGCCAGGCAGTTTTGGTTCCTACACAGAGCTGATGGGATGCTCCATGCTCTCCTATGGGCTGCTGGCAGCTCTGACACCCAGACTGGCTTCTGAACATCCCTCTGTTGCTGCAGGTGCTGGAGCTGACATGCTTGGGTCAGAGGGCTGCTTACTGGGAACGATCGCAGAGAAAACCCTCTTGTCTGCAGGTGTGTGAGGTTGCGCGGAGGAGATTTGCATGGAGGAGGTTTAAAGCAAGGCTCATGATGAGAGCTGACTGTAGCAAGCGTCAGAAGGTGCCACCGAGTACAATACTGGGTTGGTTCATTAGGACTTTGAGAATGATTACTTTTTCTTCCATTTGTCCAACTGAAAATTCAGAGTTCTGGCTTTTTCCAGCTAGCCTGAGGAGGGTTCGTTTTTTCACTAAAACAGAAGGATGCTGTAAGTTATCCAGGCCGAATGAGATAGGTTGATGGCCGCTGTCTTTTCTAAAAAAGCAGCTCTTCCACACAGGGAAGACCATTTCAACATGAAAAATCAATTGCAATTATTCTTTTCCCGACGTATAAAACGAAACCTTTTGACTTTTCAAAATTGCAGTTTCCATTTACATTTTCCCTGTTGGCAGATGACTGGCCGAATTCGGCATGAGCTAGCCAGCAGCCTGTCAGCCGAGGGCCCCGCTCATTCTGCAAGCAAACTTTATTCACCAAAGTAAAAAAGAGCAACGGCAAATCCCGACGCTGCGTTCGCCAAAGTTGGGCTGTGGTCGGACCTGCGGTGAGTGCTTCTGCCAATATTTGCGTAGCATTTGAAACAGCAGAGACCATTTGGAGCTATCTGGGGAGCACCAGGGCAGGGCTCTGGGCACAGCCACGCACGGGCCCAGGCTGAGGTTTGTTTACCCCGCGGCTCAGCGCTCTCCAGCCTGCCGCGGTCAGTGCCACTCTCCTAATGGAGAGCCTGCCACTTGTGTATGCAAAGAATCGTCTGGGTGTTAGTTTTGTTTGCCAATACAAGCCGCCCATTAGCTATCTTAATCCTCTTTCCTAACAGGCTTAAAAAAAGAAAAAGGGAAAAGAGAAGGTCTCTCTCAAATATTGTTGTAGAGGAAAGAAATACCCTTCTCCCTTTTCTTTTTTCTTTTTTCTTTTTTTCTTTTAAATGGAAATGTCTTGCTTTATTGTAGTTTTGCCTTCTGAAAGTTGATGTATTTTTCACCGAGGAGGCTGGAAACTGCTTGCGGAGAATGTACAAAAGGAGTAAAACTCAGTCTTGTTTCAGTGTTTTCACTGAAAATGAAAGTGAATGTCAGGAGCCGCTCTGGGCTAAACTTCCAGCAGATACGGGGTTAGATGGGACCGGTTTGTGTTCATTCTACTCTCCTCCTTCCCTTCCCAACATTGTTTTGGATGAAATGCAAAATCAAATCCTGCAAGATGTGATCATTTAGGGTACTGTGGCATATTTTGAAACAGTAGGGCTGTTAGCCCCAGCATCTTGGCCAAATTCCAGCCTGGATAATTACATTCTGCCGGCCTATATTCCAGCCTGCAGTTCAAATGGGGAAGGAAAAAAAAAAAGAGTTATCATTTCTCCTCCAAGAAATCCTGCTGTGTGATGACTGATGCTTTTCCATCCCAGAAGTAGCTGTGTTTCAGGAAACGTTGCCTCCATGTTCCTCCATGTCTTGCCCATTGCTGTGAGGAAGTCTGTCCGCTTTCTTGGTGGGAACAAAGCACAGAGCTGACCGTGAGGGAGCTGCGTTGCCTTGCACATCCCCTTCACTACTCTGTGTCCCTCTCTGCATGGAACCCTGCTACACAGGGCCCCGTCCCCACAGCCTGCAGCAGGTCTTTGTGCTGGCAGCAGCCAGGGGTGGGCTGGGGAGGACACGGGGCACAGAGGGCAGGCTGGCCGTGGTGGGAGAGGGAGGACTCACTTGACCCGTGCCTGTAATTTGTAAAGAGCATTTTTACACCAGATCAATGCTTTCCTCAGCATTTTAATGCACCCCATTGGTGTCCTTAAACTCTAATGATGCAGTCTGTGAGAAGCTGCCATTTATTACCCACAGATGGGGTGATAATTATTGACAAGATTGTAACTAATAATTAAACCCATTTGCTCCTTTAAACAAGTTGGTGTGAATTATTTGCCGGGAGAGCTGTAGCAGGCCTGTGGTCACTCCTCCCCATGGCTGTGATGCAGTGCTGCCAGGAGCGAGCCCTGCACGTGGGATGAAGCATGGCTGCCCTGGGGACCAGGCCGTCCTGGAGACCAGGCTGTCTCCCAGGTCCTTGCAGCCTGCACTCCAGCCTGCAGCGGAACGGTGTGGGGTCAGTGCCAAGCTCCTGCCCAGCCCCATCCTGAGCCTCACGGGGCCAGGGGAAGCACTGCGGTGCCCATGTGCCTGTGGGGCAGTAGGCAGAGGATGAGGGGATGAGGTTGGGGAAGCAGAGCACAGCATGGCAGCGCTCAGAAGGCCACCCGGGGGAGCTGCCTTCCCCTGCTGTACGTTTGGAGGGAGGGTGTAAATCTAATCTCACTGCTAGGGTCCATTAGCATTAGAGGGGAGTACTGTATATGCATTCATTCCCCGCTCTCACCCCTGGATGACAGAGTACCCCCTCTGTTGTCTGCTTTAGCGCATTGGGAAAGGCTACCCATTAATTCTGCAGCAGCAGTGGATAATGCTGTCGTAAGTCTTAGGTGCCTCTGAATTTTGTGAGCATTTTACAGTAATAAATACCCCACACTTGTGCATTTAATTAGTTGTGTATCTCGCAGTTGCTCCATCTGTGCTCTGATCTGGCTGTTTGTTCATGGAGGTGGGCTGGTTCCTTGTGCTCCTGCTCAGCCCCAAGGAAGGAGACCACGACGTGGTAGAAGAGGTTTGTGGCAAGAGAGGTAGAGGCGCGTCTGTGGAGGTTTGTTGTACTGGAAGAGCAAACCTGAGCTGAGAAGATGAATGCAAAGCAACCATGTTGCCAGAAATAAGCTTCGGTACATCCATAATGTCGGTGCTGTCTCACCCTCTGCAGTGCCACGCATGCATGTCAAACTGCTCAGGGCTGGGTTTCTGAAGAGGTTACTGTGCTGTTAAATGTTCTGGCAGCAATATTTGCCCTGTTCCTGCTCTCTCCTCTTCCACGTGTACCATGTTGCACAGGCTATGAAATGACGGTACAAACGTACGTCCACAAAAGCTCATCTGCTTGTCTGACTTTGCTTTCAGCATTTGTGCCTTCCCCTCCTTCAGTGACAACAACTGTGGGAAGACTGAAAGCCTCACACCTGCTTGCTGCGTTACATGATCCCTCTTTGTGAAACTTTACCAAAGTCTTGCACTTGCAGAACTCATTGCGCAAGGGCAGGCAAGCACGTTGCTCTCCTAAATCTGCAGGAGCCTGGGTTCAACCAGTGAAAAGTTGGGCTGCAAGCTCCGAGTCCTGCGTGAGAAACATCACGGCTGCAGGGCAGAGCCACTGCTCTTCTGTGAGGCTGATCTGCTAATTCAGATCCCTCCGGGGAGTGCTGACAGGTTAACTTCTCCTGGCAGACTCAATGTGCGTTTGGTATTATTTCTCCGCGACTCTGACTTTATGCCTTAAAATATCGCCTGTCATCCCCCCACAGCTTGCAGAAAGGTGGAAGAAAATTGAAGTTGGCACAAAAAACCTCAGAGTGTGTGCTCTGGCTCGCTCGGGAAGGCATGATGCCACAAGGATACCTGCCCTGGTCAGGTCTGTGCGGCTGGCGGAGCCCAGACTGTGCACATCCAGTGGTGGCACCCAGGGAGGTGTGGGGACCAACCACAGCCCCATCTCAGCTCACCCCGCTGCCTGCAGCCATCCTGCCGAGCTCAGAGGGGCTATTTACACACTTAAAGCTAATCGCATGCATAAATCTTTGAGAGATCAAGGCTGTGGGGGAAACCAAGAGAAGGCAGTGAGGAGGCACATGTCAAACAGGGCTGTGGTCGAGAGCTCTCCGAGACTTAAACATAACATTTGAGAAAATGAGTCCATTTGTTTCAGAGGCATCCTGAACATTGGCATGTAGTAATTCCGTAATGGATCCATTTAACCAGCCCTATAACTGAAATATCCTTAGCAAATATTTCCTTTAATAGCACTTAAAGAGGGAATGCAAGCAGAGAAATTTTAAAGCACAGCTGCATTATTGCTGAGTTCCAGTTCTGAGGACTTTCAAAGTACCAAGCTAATTTTTCTCCACATTTGGCTCAATATTTAACAAATCAAATGAGATCAGGAAGGAACCTGAGGTCAATGTTTTTAACCTGAGTTGTTTGTTAAATCATCTCAGCTCTGCGGTAACAAATACAGCAAGAGCACGTTGCATTGGAAGGTAATTCAGATAATCCTCAGAAACTTTGCAATAAAATCATCATTGCAGAGAACAAGTCTGGAAATGGCTGTTGGGAAGAAACCTTTCTGTGGAAAGTGGGAAATTTGCAAAGGTGGGACTTGGAATTAGAAGAAAAGTCAGATTTCAGCCTCAGCTGTAGTGATTAACTGCCTTAACTCTAGTAATCGTTAATGAGCATCTACATGAGCCAAACCAAATTGGCATTTGCACAGAAGCAAGACAGGTTGCATCCAGCCTGAAGCCGCCCAGAAAGATGGATGTAAGCCATGCAGAGGAGAGGCAGCTCTCACCAAAGCCTTTTTCAGCCCTGTGGCGACCACAGGCCGCCTGCTGGGTAGGAACAGAGCGTGAGGACTGCAGCGCTTTGGGCCATCAGTGTCAAAGGGAGCTCCTCAGGAACACCTGAGTGCCCATTTCCATAGCAAACAGGAAACTTGGAGCCCCTCTCTTCTCAGGGGCACCTGTCCTCGTGGGTCTGAGCGAGCGCAGTCCCTCGGGTCACTCCAGCAATTGCTCCTTGCGATTTAGCAGGTAGATGTTAATCGTGCTGTCCACATCACGCAGCCCCTCGCAGATCACCAGCAAGGGCTCTCTAGGCCACCAGTGGCCCACAGCCCTGTTTCAGAAGCAACGTGCTATAATAATGTATCCCTAACCATGCTTTATACCAATAAGTAGGCTATAACCCTGTCAAGGTGTGCTGGTGACTCTATAAACCATGAGACCTGAATGGTCAATGGTCGAGTGGTTTAAAGCTGTCACCAGAATACTGAGATAGCCTTATAAGCCTTGTGCTGCATGGCTGGGGATACATTATTCACTATAATATATGGTAAGAAATACCTGTGCAGGGTCTGAAATGAACTGCTCTAGCCACTAGCCAGCATGGCTAGTGATCAGGGAAATCCGTCAGCATTTTTGTGTGCAATGGGAGGCAAAAAAGACAGAGGCACCGAGGAGGGGAAGTCGCTTTCTCGGTGCAGAGAAATTGCATTTTCTGCAGGGGATGGAGGATGAGCACAACCAAGCCGCAGTGTGAGAGCACAGACAGAGCCCCTCATTGGCACTCGCTGCCCAGGGCTGGAGGCCTTCAGACCCATGCAGGCCCATGTTCTGCAGCCACGAGCCCTATCATATGGTGTGCTTTGTTCATCCGGCTGGCACGAGCTGTGGCAGTTTTGCTTTCTTCCTAGCTGAGCAGCCCATAACCAGCCCAGCTGGCTGGTGGTGGGTCAGGGTGTGTTGAGGCCTTTTCCAGTCTTTCTATTAAGTGTAGTATAGTACAGTGTAGTGTAGCAGTCGAGATCTTTTGTGGCATATTCTATTTGCTGAGCTCCGAGAACTTGATGTTCAGTAGTATCCCCATCCTATTGCTAGGGAAATTAAGGCAATGTGCAGAGTCCCCCAAGGTCATTGAACCAGAGGACGAGTCACTAGTTCTAGCAAAACTTCAGGGTCTTTCTTAGAGGCCAGAATTTTAATGGGCAGCTTTGCAATTAAAATCAGGGAGGGAGCTTGTGCCAGCTCATGCACCACCACTGCAGAGCCCTCTCCTGCCATGCTGTCAGGCCATGCTGTCAGCAATATGTGCAGCGACTGATGTTTATAACCGATGAAAAGTGGCCACTGACGCTGAGCTAAGCCTCATATTTAAGACCCTCTGCAAGTAGAAGGCTTAGAGAAAGCGAAGGTGGGCTTTCTCTATGATGCCCTGTAACAATTCACAGTCATCATCTGTCTCCTGTATGCATGTGCTGTGGATCATACTGGGATGAGCTGTTTCACCTACCATGAATTTCTTCCCCAGTCTGATCTTCTGTTTTTGGAGGAATAACATGGACTCAGCTCACAGCAGCTCAGCAAAGGTACATGGCCAGGCTAGGTGCAAGAATGTGCAATTGCAGGGTAAGGGAGGAGGGGGAGTCAGGAGTAGGTCCGGGGGATGCCCCAGATCAAATGGCAGCACATGTGGGAGTGAGAAGGGCTTCGAAGAGGCTCTGGAGAGGTTTAGGACTAAAGAAGACTCTGCCACCCACAACCTTGGCAGATCAAAGATTTTCCCATCCTGACAGTCTATGCTGCTTCAGCTGTAGGAGACAAAGTCCCTGAGAGCACGCCCATGTGAGTGCCCTTCAGGGGCGGGGGAGAAACGAGGAGGGCTTGGGGGATTTCATTAGGAGATGGGAGGGGAGGGAGGAAAGCCTTAGTCCTGAACAATAGACAGAGCTCATATCGCCCGGAGGGTTTGGCTGGTTTGTTTTATTTATTGCATAGACATACATATGTATACATACATACGTGTACGTATGCACACGGACACATGTATTGTTTTTTCTTCCATTTATTTATTTTATCAGGCATGGACCAGGAGCATCACTTCCCATCTCAGCGGCTGGCAGACAATAGGGCTGCCGGGGATGTGCTGAGAACGGGTATGGAGAGAAGGCATGGGCTGCTGGGATCAGTAGCTGGGAAACCAAGGATGGGCTGGAGGAATCCGGGGGTGTGAGCACAGGCTGGCCGCCCCCGCACCCCCCTTGTTATGTTAAGAGCCCATCCACCAAGCAGGAGCCATGCGGCGCAGGGGGAGCAGAGGGACAGCTCTGAATGCGGCCGCCCCGGCATCCTTCTGTTCTCCATATGGGGACATTGTCTGGCCTCAGGCTGGCAGCCCCCTCCCTCCTCATCGCCTCTCCTCTCCCCACTGTGCGCACGTCAAATGTTGGTTTCCCTTTTGATTAAAACCCTCAGAGCGGCCAGCGGGGTGACGGGCACCAGGAATTTGTGAAAGATGGAGGAGGAGGAGAAACAAGTTTGTGTTTGCCGAGCGGAAGCCCCTTCCCTCCATCCCCCCTCCCTCTACCTCCCTCCCACCTCCTCTGGGCTGACTGTGGCTGGGGGCCAAGCAGATGTGGGCGTACAGGGTGCTGTGGAGGGCAGGTACCCAGAGGAATCCCCCCCAGTCTGGACCTGCTGCCCTGGGTGCAAGGTGCTGCATCCACCCGTACCCCCACCATAGACCACGATGCTGCTCACAAAGGGTTTCCCTGCAACACCCACCTTGTGCAGCCCCACTGTACCGCCATGGGGAAGCTGGTGGGCTCCAACAGGGGCTCTCTGTCTCCCTCTGTCCAGCTCTTGGCTCTTAGTTCCTAGGTTTTCAGTCTGTTTTGGATAAAATAAGCACTCAAACTTTCAAGTCCATGCTTTGCTCGTTTCCTATGCCATCACCTGCCAGAAAGTTGTGCAAACGGCATTAGAAAGTCTCTCCTCTAGTGATTTTTTATCTTTGATATTAGTGAAGATGGAACTAATGGCGTTGAGCAATCTAAGGAAGAGGAAGATTAAACAAAATCTATCCTCTGCAAAAACAAAGCGATCAATAGAACATTATCCTGCTGCGGTGCCTTTCAACTTGCTTTGATTTGTGAACTCCCAGAAAAGCTCCCGTGAAGGCTCAGCACCCCAGCAGGCAGCTCCCAAACTGCTGGAAAGCGCTGCTGAAATCGCTTTTCCCACCCTCCTCACAGCGAGTCCCTGCTCTGCCAGGGATCTGCAGACCACGGGCTGAAAAATAGCATCTGCCAGGATGCGAGTTCAATACTTAATATAGCGGAGCTTACTATTGTTCTTGTGATGTCTTCAGAGCTCTTACCTGGAGAACCCATTTTGTCACCTTTGGGAAGCTCACACTTCTGGTCTCACACTTCATCACTCTGCTCTCATCTTCTGAGCCTATCTGCCGCGGCGGAGAAATACCGAGTGCCTCTGCTCACCACGCAGGGGAATGCGACAGATTATAAATGGCCGGGAAATTTCTGGATGCGTAGATTTTCTTGTAGGAAAAAAAAGAAAGGAATCTTTTCTGTAAGGTACGTTATTTTTTCCCCAATAATCATAAGAAGAAATTGTAGCTCAAACTCAAAACCAACTCACGGTTTTATGCTCTTTTGTTCTGTATTTTTGTTTCTGCTTTGTGTTCTCTCTTTCATTTTTAAATCCCTTTGGCTTTAAAGAAGCATTGCTTTTGGAGAGGAGAGTATAGGAAAGGTGGGAAGATAGGACAGAAGAGAGTTTGGTATTTAAGGTACCAAATATTTTCTTTCTAGGCCATGTGCTGACACTGAAAATGTGGTTATGTGAAGAAGTGAAATACCCAAGGCGAGAAGTTAAAACAACTACAGAACTTCAAAAACTCCTTTTGATGAGGAAAAAAAAATATGCAAATATAGAAGCACCAATGCCTGAAACCGGGACAGACAGCGCTCGGAAATACTGCAAAAGAATGTCACAACAGCAAGGCTGTGTTTTTCCCAACTTGTTCTACAGACCTTTAAAGATGCTGCTTCATGAAATAACGAGTGGTTCATTCACCAACCCATCAGCTTGGGAAATATATGCAACACGAATTCATTTGTTTCCAGCTAATTGCACTTTCATTTCCTCCTCCTGTCT
>PPHD01019064.1:1448-14269 GCA_002909625.1 Bambusicola thoracicus | reverse complement strand
AAGTAACTATTTGTATTTTTATAATTATAATTAATGGTATGAGCTAATAATAGTTGTTACTGCTGCTTAACAAGCTGCTCTCCTGTGGATCCATGTGGAAGGGAGATGTGAACCCCCATCTAATCCAGGATTGATTCTGGCATGATAAGCCATTGTTTGCAAGATGTCAGCTCCTTGGTTGTCAAGTGAGAAACTGAACCAAAGTTTACAGGGTTAGAACTATGTGCTGCAATTGCGAGAAGAGTACACCATTCACTTACATCAGAGTAGACAGAACTTCAGGAGTGTAGAAGTAATTAGTGGAGTTTGTGGGATAATCATCACATCTTGTGCGGGATGACTTGTTGTCTGCTGCTCTAAATACAGACAACTAAGGGCTCTCACAACCCTAAATTAAATCTCAGTCTAAAATAACCTATTCATGTTACCTGTCTCTGCTATTTTGCAAAATACCATGCATCCACAGCAGCTGTAAAACTTGAATATCAAACCAGGTATTTTCAAGTCCAACTGCTTTATATGTTCCTCATAAATGGGGAAGAAAATGCAACACAAAGTATTTGAAACAGTCTGGTTTTTAGACAATCAAGTTTTTCCTTCAGGTTCAATTGGAATTCTACTCTTGTGTACCATTACAGCAGCTTTTTTTACAACATTTCTGTTAAAATCCTAATATAGCTCTTTTACAAGTATAATTTCAGCTTCTGAGTTACAGGGCCTTTTCTCCACACAGCAGAGCAATGAAGCAGAGTATTTAAATGGAGACTGCTGTAATATTTCACTGTCCTGCTGTAGATAGAAATGCGGTAGCAGAATTGCAAACAGTCCTTTTTCCTTGCAGTCCTGTCAAAATCCATGGAAGTGCTTGTATCTTTCCTTAATGTTGAAGCTGATAAAATGTACCACAAATGTATATCTAAGCTGTACGTAGTCACTATTTGCAGGAGCAGAATTGTACTTTAAGCTAGTGTGGGTACTTGAGCGGATTCCTTGAGCACCACAGTTAAACAAACAAAATACTGCAAATTTTCTGTTGAAATGGTCTTCAGATTTCAGAGCTGATGTTGGGGGAAAGTAGAATTTTAATGTAATGATTTTTTTGCCCACTGATTTTTTTTTTAGTTTACCCAGACAACCTCTAGCAATACCAGGCTATACGAAACTGAAAAACAGCAGGAGTTTCCAGACATCTTGGACACTTTCTAAACTGCAATTTATCACCCATTTTCTTCCCTCTCTTTTTTTTATTAAATGAGCTGCCCTAGGCAATTAGCTGAACTGGAGTCTTCACAAGATGCTTTTTCAAATATTCTCAAGAGTACAGATAACACCATGCAAGATTTTTATCCTGGAAATGAAAACTAATACTGATTGATTGCACATCACCGTAGCACAGTTCTGGAAGGAATATAACTGAACATTTTAACTGATAAGACTACAGACATCGAGAAGAAAATGTTTTTGATGCCAGACTCTTGAAATTCAACAACAGGGTCCTGTATCTGGGAAGGAATAACTGCATTCAGCAGTAAAGCCTGGGGGCGGACCTGTTGGGAAAGAGCTCTGCGAAGAAGGACTTGCAGTCCTGGTGGACAACAGGTTTGCCATGAGCCAGCTGTGTGCCCTGGTGGCCAAGAAGGCCAATGTGATCCTGGGGTGCATGAAACGTAGCATCACCTTGAAAGAGGTGATCCTCCCCCTCTACTCTGCCCTGGTCAGGCCACATCTGGAGTACTCTGCCCAGTTCTGGGCTCCCTAGCTTAAGAGAGACATGGAGCTCCTAGAGCAAGTCCAGAAAAGGGCTAATCAAATGAGAGACAAGAGAAGGCTCAGTGGGCATCTGATCAGTATCAAGAAAGTGGGACCAGACTCTTTTCAGTGATGCCCAGCAACAGGATGAGAGGCGATGGGTGAAAACTGAAATACAGGAAATTCCAAACGAAAATAAGGAAAAATTTCTGTAATGTGCAGGTGACTGAACACTGGCACAGATTGCCTAGAGAGGTTGTAAAGTCTCCGTTCCTTATTTGAAAGCTGTCTGGAGACAGTCTGGGAATGTGCTCTATGGGACCTTCCTTGAGCAAGGAAGTTGGACCAGATGAATTCCAGAGATCCCTTCCAACCTCAACCAGAGTAAGGTTTTTTTGCTGCTGTTGTTAAATCTTTGGTGCTGCTTGCAGAAAGAACTCCTTCAGTTTGACTCTCCTATGATAGAAACAAATCTCAGTGTAACAGAATATTATTTGATTCAACTCTTCTAGCCTACCTAACATATAATAATTAGACATCTAGGCATCTCTGAGCTAATTTTTTCAGGCAAGATGGAAGGATGGTAGTTCAAGGCAGGTATCCATGCCACATCTCTGAGAACAGTGATCTGTCACCTGAAAATGACTAAGGCCATGGTTTTCAATGATTGAAGTACGGTCAGCAGGCTCCCTTTACAACCTTACTTCAAATTTAAAATAGAAACCTAATTAGTTTTGTACTAGAGAGCATTGGTCTTCTTATCTAGTGTCAAAAAGCGTCAGAAAACCAGAGTCATACAAATTATCTTTTAAAGGCAGTCTGAGAAAAAGAATGAAATCATCTCTCAGAAAGAGTCTTTGTATTTTAGAGTAAGGATACTAGCTGCAAAGCTGTAATTTGATGTCTGCAGCAGAAGAGCATCCAGGGATTTGAAGAGAAACACAGAAACACACAGCATCAGCAAACCAGTCTTGACTTCATTAGTTTCCACTGACTCATAAAAGAAAAGGGATTGCAGAGCTTTCTTATGACTGTAATAGTAATCCCCACAACTGTGTCACATCCAACAAGTAAAGAAATCAGAATCCCTTCTGTACAGGTCATGCATTACACATGATAAATAACCTTTTTTCTTGAGCCAAAGGGTAAGAAAAAAAATACTGCTCCTGTGGCAGTAAGTAGTAGAGGGAGAAAAACCACAAACTTCACATGACTCCCTAGGTGCAGATGAGCCTCTCCTGCATGTCCTTGACCAGAATTAATTTGTGATGTCTTTGTTTGGTTTCAGACAAGTGTAACTGCTGCTGCTCAGATGAGACTGACCATTCCTCTAAGCTCCTACTTGTCTCTGACTGAACTCACAGGGTAAGACCAAACCTTCACTTCGAGAAGCGGTTTAGCTTAGCTACCCTGAGCATAAATCAAAAGCCTCATCCAAAACCTGCCAAAGCCACCTTCCATGCATGGAGCTGTGAACTGTTTTATTCATACTTTGGACCTAAGACAGAAGGCAGTCTTTCGTATGCTAAACACGTGCTTCTGAACAAAGCAACCCCCACCAATGCAAGCCTGAGCAAATGCAAAAGGAGGCTGACACAGAGCAGAAACTGAGGACCTACACATAACAGGGCCAAGGCAGATGGAAGGAGGAGCACATAAATACCCTGAAAAGGTGAAGTGTCTCACTGACTTCTGTGGAAACAGGATAAGGTGTAGATAGGAAAGTCATTTCTTATCAGAATGCACTATTGGGAACAGCTGACTCACCAGAGGGTTCTCCTGCTGTACACTGGGATCTTCATAGGCTAGAGAGATGAGAAGACAAGAACATTATGACATTCAACAAGAACTGTAAAGTCCTACACCTGGAAAGGAACAACAACAGATACCAGGACCTGCATGGGGCCACCCAGGCGGAAAGAATCTTTGTCCAGAAAGATCTGGGTGTCCTAGTGGACACCAAGTTGAACATGTGTAAGCCATGTGTTCTTGCTGCTAAGAAGGCTGACAGTATCTTGGCTGCATTAGGCAGTGTCACCAACAGATCAAAAGAAGCGATCCTTCCCCTCTACTCAGGTGCCGATGAGGCCACATCTGGAGTGATGTGACCAGTTATCAGCTCCCCCAGTACAAGAGAGACCTAGATATATTGGAAAGAGTCCAACACAGGATTACCAAGATGGTTGAAGGACAGGAGCACCTCTTCTGTGAGGAAAGGCTAAGAGAAATGGGACTGCTCAACCTGGAGAAAAGGAGGCTTAGGGAGGATCTTACTGAGATGTATGAATATCTGAAAGAAGGATGCAGAGAAGGTAGAGTTATGCTCTCTTCAGTGGTGTCCAGTGATGGTTCAAGAGGTAATGGGCACGGACTCGAGCACAGAAGGTTCCTTCTGAACATGAGGGAGGACTTCTGTACTGTGCAGGTGACAGAGCACTGGCATGGGTTGCTCAGAGAAGTTGTGAAGTCTCCTCCTTGGAGATCTTCACGAGCTACCTGGACACAGGCTTGGACGAACTGCTCTAAGTGTCCCTACTTGAGCAGGAGTGTTAGACCAGATCACCACCAGAGGTTTCTTCCAATGTCAGTCAATTCTGTGATTCTGTGATTTTGTGGTACTATGAGGTGTGGACCTAAAACCTCTAAAAAGATGAATAAGTTTTGGGCAATCAAAAATTGACCAGCAGATGGTCACACCAGTCTTAACAAAAATCTGCTGTAAAGAGACTCAGGATCTTGTTTGAAAAGGAACACGCCAGTTCATTTGATGATGTGGACTGATTGTTTCCAGCAACATTATTATAGGTGTAACATTCCTCTGCGTTCTTTTTCTAATCCCTTCCAGCAGAACTAAGCCAATGCTAGGGATCTCTAGCCCATGGACTGAGCACAGTACAGAGGTACCTAAGGCAGAGGACTAGCTATACCATTTTCAGTATGGTATCCTGTTCACTTGGCTCCAGTCTTTGGCATTGGAGAACTCAGTCAGCTGTGAATTAGTGTGTCAGCATTATGTTTGTCTGTCATGGAGGATGATGGAGAAACATTGTAAAAGCATCTGGGTGTGCTCAGGAAATACATCTCCAGCACGAGATCAGCTCTTAGGACAGCAAGTACCAGAACACATTGAGTGACTGTGATTTTACACTTGATTCTTTGTAAGACATGCCTTCCTCTTTCTTCATGTTCAGATTCATTTTATAATTGCCTTTAAGCACAATGTAAATGCAGTCTGCAATCTTGGCCAGGACACTTTGTTCGGTAAAACAGAATCAGACTTTTTTCCTATGTTCCAATGCAGATGTATCTCACCTCTGCAAAAATCCCTGCTCATGCTAGGAGCAAGGATTTGTACCCCTCCCTGTGGACAGTGCTGGGCACTGCACGTAATTTTGCAGGACAATAATCTATTTGTGGGCAGCGATAACAAAAAGCATTCAATCTGTTCATCAGTTTTTTAAACCCATCAGTTTGTTAAGAGAGCTAAAGGAAATATCTCTGTGGTGTACACCACAAGAGATTTTAAGCTTAGAGGAGAATAGAGTTTAATTTAATTTTCCAGAAAATAAAAAATCACTGCAATGTCAAAGTCTACCAGATTTCTCAATCACTTTCTTCCTGGTCTTTGAGTCTCCATGCAATGACCCAGCCTCCACTTATTCTCTTCCCTCTATGCCAGGAGCTGTCTAGAGCCATGGAAATGGGCTGAAGAAAGCAACACAGTCCTTAGACTCTAGCTAAGCCCTCAGAGTATGAAGGAAGGACATTATGCAAGCTTCTTAGTCTCTGCAGCATGTGTATGCCAAGAAAACAAACAAGACCCATGGGAATAACTAAAGGAACTAGAACAGTTTGGCCCAGTTTCAGTATTAAGTGTGTGAATGCTTTACCTCAAGAGTAGAAAGCGTAAGACAATAAATCTCTAGGGCAGCTATGACAATTCCCTGCAAGAACATGAAGGTCTGAACACTGTAGTTGCAACTGAAAAGCTTAAAAAACAGTGAATTGCTAGATGTCCCCATTATTGGTGCAGGATCTCTTGACAGCTACAGGTCTGTTGTGAGTATGATCAAGTGAGGCGGAGCTCTTTTGATTCAGCAGATGAACAATTTACCCAGAAACACTAGGAAAATGTAATATCTGAGTCAGAAGAGTCCTCCTGCAAATGCAGGATGAAGACATAAGGGCTTTCTGCTGTTGCAGGTATAAAATCTGTGAGAGCAACGAGTACATGCAGTCCCTACAGAAGGGAGAGGATCTACAGCTGAGATGAGGTATGGAATTCTTAATGTCCCCCAAAAGTCTTGTACATACCAAAGAAAGGAGCAGGGAAATACATCTCAGGTAGCCCAGCTGATGGTCTGCCCAAGTGGACAACGTTTCACTCTCTCTAAACAAGCTTTGATGCCAACAGCTATCCAGACATAAGACTCCCACCACAAGTGTAGATGTTCAGTCCTTTAGAATTGACATCACCTGGCCTTATTCCAGTCTTACTTATCTTTTTCCTGAGCCCTTGAGATGCTGTCTCATATGTTCTTTAGCATGACCCTGGCTTTCAAGTCTGGAACACAGAACACTGCAAAATCATAGCTGTCCTGGGAACATGAGTTAAGCCACACTAGCATGCACGTTTTTCTAAGTTTTATTCTGCACTGATTGACATTATTCGTGTTTCCCTGGCATTTCGCAAACATATACAGACTGTACCTGATGTTTCCGCTCAGCTTATAGGCTTTCTCTTCCCTGGAGCACTGCCACGTGAGAACTGAATTACTCCAAGCAGTGACCCAAGACAACTCCTCTTCACTCAGTGTGGCCCAGGCAGGCCAAAAGGTTGGACACCCGTGCTTTAGAGCTTCTAGAGAATTCCAGTTTTTCTCTAGGATACTCCAGTTTTGAGAAAATCAAGCACATCAGAAAGATTTTTCTTGACCCTTGGCAAAAAAACATAGCTTGTTTGGGGATGCATGCAAAAGCAAGTTGAAAATGTCTTGGCTGGTAATCTTTTATTTCATAACTGTTACAAAACAGACTTAATACATAAAATTTGGTTCGCTTCTTCATGATATCCCCTGCTCAAAAAGTTGTTTGTTACACAGTCACTTAAAGCCCATGGAAATATCTATCTCCCACTGCATTCCCTGGCAAGTCAGTTATACATCCATATATACGTTATATATATGTCCTTGTGCCAGCTGAAGAATGCATACAATTTCACAGCATCTCAAGACTGACAGTTTTAAAGTATGTTTTTACAGGTATTTTTTTTGGCTGATTACTTCTCAGACCTGGTTGACTGTTGCATGAGCCTTCACACCAGTTCAGGGGGGAGGAGCAAAAAATGGAATGTCAGAGTGGGGAGATGTGGGATGTTCCCTTTGATAATCAATGGGGGCATGCAAACGTTCAAGGTAAGAGGAAAACCACAGATTTTCTGTGGAGACCAGTACCCAGAAAAGAAAACAGCTTGTTGATACATAACCTTGAACATCAGACTGTGTCCCCAAGGTTTCTAAGTTCTTCAGAAAGCCACTTCCCTTTTCCTTCCCTTTCTCATCCCTCTAATAAGCATAATAACATAACAAAGCAAAATAACAGTGGGGTCATTGGCAGCTAGACAGTGTTACAGGACAGACTGAATAACTGAACAAATAAGAGCTTTGCATTCTCTAGGCTGTGATCCTTGTTTGTGGCTTAAGCATGTGGCTAGCAGCTGGATGCCAGTTTTATGAGGACTTTAAAGAGGAAAGCTGAAGCACAGCAAAAAGGCAAAAACTGCAGCGAGGAAGAGCTGTAATAAGAGAAAGTTTAGTGAAAGGTATTTTCAGAAGTTAGCATAATTTGGAAAATGCACTCCCAGCCCTCCTGAAAATATGTGTATCTAAGGAGACAATTACTATGCTCGAGTGTCTGTCACAGACCTCCAGGATAAGGAGGTTAGTATGTGCATGCCTTAGGGAAACAAACTGTACCAAAAATCTTTTTTTGTCCTTTGGCTAATTGCACACTGTGACCCTTTCCTGTATCATGCTAACATGAATTTGCAAGATGATTCTCCCAAAGACTTAGACAAGAATTTGAATACATGATTATACATGTTTCCTTATTCAGCAGAGCATCTGAACAGATGTTGCTGGCAGTGGAACCTGTGTGTTCCCAGTCAAGAGCTCATGAAACGCTTACTTGGATAGGGATAGATTAATTGACTGATCCTCCAAAGCTGAGTACTGACAAGAGAGTCACTGCATTTAGAAAAATACTTCTTTTAAACAACTATAAATATATTCTCTCTCCTAGATTTCCCTTATCTTCTCTCCCAGCTTTCCCTTTGCGATGCAGGTGAATTCATAATACACACTGGTGTCTGTCATTTACCTCTTCCCTTTAAATCTCAGCTTAATTTCTCCCAGAGTATCAGCATAGTACAGCTTTTCAGAAAAGCTTAAACTGTCACAGAATCCCAGAGCAACGCTTTACTCCTCAGGGATGACGACTCCCAGTCTATTTATCAGGATAGGGTTACAGTCAGTTCCTTAATTGAAGAAGTGTTTAATACAGTCAGAAAACATTAGAAATGGCAAAAAGCACTTCTTTCTGGAATGATGTAGAGAATACTTAATGCATCTGCAGATCTTCCTTCACTCTTCGTTGCTGGTTCTTTATAAGGCCTGTAGTATTATGTTTTATCACAAGGGTATAAGCCATCTGTGCTCTGCAGTTTTTGTGGAGATGATTATTTCCCAGGCCTCGCCATATAACCATTTTATCTAATGCATGTGATCTAGATTCTTCAGAACCAGTGAAGAGAAACAGCCTTTCATGCACCAAAGCCTACCAGCAGACAGCTTGGGATCACCACCTTCAGTCACATCCTTGGCGTAATGCTTGACTAATTGAAATTTCTGGTGACACAAAAATCTCCAGCTCAATGAAAGCTTCATTCAGAACAGTATAGAATCATAGAATGGCCTGGGTTGAAAAGGACCACAATGATCACTGAGTTTCAACCCCTGCTGCTATGTGGAGGGTCGCCAACCAGCAGACCAGGCTGCCCAGAGCCACATCCAGCCTGGCCTTGAATGCCTCCAGGGATGGGGCATCCACAGCCTCCTTGGGCAACCTGTTCCAGAGCGTCACCACCCTTTGTGTGAAAAATTTCCTCCTAATATCTAACATAAACCTCCCCTGTCTTAGTTTAAGAACCATTCCCCCTTGTGCTATCACTATCTACTCATGTAAACAGTCATATATAGATATCAGCAACTTACATTGTCCATAGGGCTTTCCTTAGCCAGCCTTTAGAGTAGCCCAGCAATCCAGGAGAAGCTGAGATTCATCAACAGATTTAAAAATTTCTCTCCACTATGAAATGGAAAAAAGCCCATACTTATCCAAAAATTGCACCCATCTCTTCAAGATGTTTCTGAATCCATGCAATTGAGTTCTCCTGCTCTTGCACTTGTGTACAGATGTACAGAAATGACAAGTTTTCCATCACTTTCAAGTGTCAGATTTTCATTTAGGTATTCTGCAGTTTTGGTATCAGAAGCAGAAATGCTCTGAATGTTGACAGACTGATGCTGAAAGCAACAGTTTCCATACAGTTAAAGGAAATATAGTTTTCCTCCCCTGTGATCAGATCCCTTTCAAGACTATCGTGTAAAGCACAAAATAATAGTCATACTGCATGAGACCAAAGGCCTGTTTAGTCTCATATCTCAGCAACACCAAAACTAGTTAGCTAAGAATGCATCTAAGGTTGGAACAGACCTGCAATGATACTACCACAGAATTTTGTCACAGACACTAAGTTTTGTGGCTGGAAATTTCAAAAGGCATAAGTACGCACTCCTTTATCCATACTGAGCAACTTCCAACTGATTTTCTTCCTTGAATTTGTTCTGTCTTTTTTTTAAGCCACGCAAACTCAGCCCCACAATATGTTGGAGCTAGGGGTCTATAGCTCAACTACGTATTATGTTAATAGCCCTGTCCTTTCCCTTGTTTTGAACACGCTACCTTACGTGTCATTTTGAGTACCTTATTTATTTTGCTATGAGAAACAGTGACTTTCCTATTTCCTTCTCCATTCCTCTATCCTAATCCCCTCAGTCAGCTCTTTTCCAGTCTACAGCATCTTCATCTGCTCTAGGAATTCCTGCTTTGCTCCACTACCTACAATATGCAGATACAAAGCAACACAGAGTCCTATAAACAGTTGGACATCCTAAAAGCTACTGTTGTGCAAATGAGTAGGAAAAGTGCAAAATCAAAAATGACATCGTTCAAAAAAGATCAGAAAATAGTTGGAAGGAACAAAAGCTAGCAGATTCTCCAGTTCTATAGCATTCCTTTCAATGTAAGGCAAAAATTGCACCAGTTTCCTTTTCCATTTCAGTCAGGCTTGTTCACAAAGAAGTGTGTGGGCAGGGGTGCAAATCAAAGAAGACACTGCATTTTGCTGTTTTATCAGAAATTCTGGTCGTGTGGCAAGAATTCACCTGTGTGCAGCTGAGCATCAGAACGATCTTCTATCCAAGCCTTAACTGTCCCACTCTTCTTTCCAGAAAACAGTGACTGTGACACCTGAAATGTCTCAGACCCAGCAAAAAAAGTTAATTTCATTAATCATAAAATCCTCTCATAACTGCTCTGACAGCTACTGAGATAAACATCTTCTCTGATTGATACAGACACGTAGAAGAAACTTGTAATGGAAAAGCTGCTTCACCCGTAACTAGAAAACCATGAATTAGGGGCAATAATTGGCCCCACAAGCAAAAAAATAATGTCATCATTATTCTTACTAGTTGTCAGTTTAAATCATGGTATTAGATGGTGGCTCTGAGGTGGTCACTGATAAAAGATTTTGGCTTCTGTCCATGTGAAAACACTACTCCCCTTCTGTCTGAAGTAGAGGCTACAAACACTGACTCTGTTAACCACTATGTGTAGTGACACTTCAGTTCAGGAAATTGACTTGCTTTGAATTGGTCTATGCTTACTCTAAAGGCAACAAGCATTCTTGTGCATTGTGAGCTTCCAAGCTATAAATGGACGATGACCTTCATTTTCCAGTTAGATTTTTATCTACTGAAAATGGGCGTTACTGAGTGGAAGAAAAGAAAATCTGCTACCCACTCGTACCAATTTTCTTTATACAGAAGCAGCAGTGGAAATTGGTTAGACTTCTCCATCTAAGTAAGTGAAAGGAAAAGTGAAGATATGTTTCCATCAAAGTGTGTTAACACCTCCAGGATTTCTGACATCTGAAGGCTCCCCGGTCTGCTGCATCTGACCTGTTCCTGTCCCTGCAAACTGAAAATATATCACATTAGACATAAATTCCAGTTTCTTAAAGGGAAGAAGTTAGTCACTCAAATAGGAAGGATACAGAATATAGTTCATGCTGCAGTGTGAAAGCAAGTCGTGTTTCAAACTGATTTTCACATTTCATTAGAAGATGCAGATGTAATATAGGAACCACTGAATGAACTCATGAGGTCTGTTTGGACTAGCACTGATAAAACATTATCATATATATCCTCTTCCCTAGTACTCTATGCTTTGATTTGGCACAGCAAAGATGTCGGAGTAGGTACAAATCACCAGAAAATATCTACTTTTTGGCATACATACAGGGCAAATTGCAAGAGGATCAGCATTAATTGCTTCATCAAGAAATGCTATAAGCTTCTGATAGTAGCCAAGAATTTGGCTACAGAAGCCACACAGATGTTGGTTTATAACACAACACTGGACTTCGAGGTGATACAATCCTCGCTTTGAAACAAACATTCCTAAACTGTCACGTGCATGCCCCTCAAAATAGTGTAATTTCTCCTTTGGTGGAGCCTCTCCTTAAACTGTATCTGGATAACCTATTCAAATACAACTGTTGTTTTTGAGAAGAATCAACAAGCACAGATGGCCACAGGATACATCTGGATTTGTCTGAAAAAAACAAAACAAAAAACAAAAAAAAAACAAACCAACAACAACAAAAAACAAACTATAATGTGAGTTCACAGTGTAATCTGACCAGGACTGAGAGGTAATATGACATACATTGCATGCGGTCCTAGCAATGTCTCCTAGAAAAGGGTTGTTGTGATGCTTTAATAAAACCCATAGTTGTCCACTGGATACCAACACTGTATCCCTGCCACCTCTTGTTTGGCCTGGCCCAAATGGCTTGAATTTGTATTTTTATTATTTATTCATTTGTTTATTTATGTATTTATTTATTTATTTATATTTTCTAAGCCATTTCCTGTCCTGCAGGTGCTGGAGGACTTTCATAGAATCATAGAATCATAGAATCACTAAGGTTGGAAAAGACCCACAGGATCATCCAGTCCAACCATTCGCCCTTCACCAATAGTTCTCGCTAAAAGAGTCTACTTTGGAAGTAGACACAATCTGTGACCAAGTCAGATATACCTATCATCTGCCCGAGGCATTTAATGTCAGTGATCTGAACCACAGTGCTTTCCCTGGGAGTGCCAGGTGCAGATCAGATGGTGTGCACCAAACTTTTTCCCTTGAACAACCCGCAGGAAATTCACAGCAAACTGTCTTTCTGTGATGATGGAGAACATTTCCACATTCTGTACTGCTATCACACCAGTGATAATAAATTAATACAATAATGTCTTCCATACTCACTTGATAATGTAACTTCTCTTTCCTCCCAAGCAATCATGCCCGTTTTCATCAACTGATCTATTTCTTGACAACCTACGCTTGTTAGAACAGTTAAGATTTTCCTGCCTCCTGAACTAGGCTGTACAGGACCTGTGTGCAAACTGAGTATTGCTTTTTTGAACAGTGGAACAGCCAAAATCCAGGCAGTTCTGTGCTTAAAGAACTAAGAATGTACTATTAAAGTAGGTGAGAGGGTTTAAAAGCAGCCGGTATCACAGCCGTGGATGAGTGACTTCCTTGAACATCTATATGTACTGCATGAAAGATGGACAACCAAAATGGCATTTGTTAAAACTCCTTAATTTTTTATTTTAATGCTTTTCCTCACAGGAAAGAAAAAAAAAAAAAAAGAAAAAAAAAAA
>PPHD01019063.1:0-14270 GCA_002909625.1 Bambusicola thoracicus | reverse complement strand
TTTTTTTTTTGCAGCAAAATGAAACCCTCGGTGTTAAAGATCAAACGCTCAATGCATTACTCTCTCTCCTAGGTGTTAGAGCGTGCAAGGGAAAGCAATGCACCTTGCTGCTTTTAACCACGGCCACAGCAGAATGGAAGAACGCCCAGAAAGTGGATGCAGAAACATTGGATACTGGAGCTGTAGACAGCAGGTGAATGGGACGTCAGGAAGACAACGTGGTGTGTTCAAGAAATGTGCAGCTGTAGCTCCGAGGGACATGGTTTGGTGGGTAATATTGGTGGACGGTTGGATCTGATGATCTTAGAGGTCTTTTCCAACCTCAGTGGTTGTGTGATTCTAAAAGGTGCTTTTCCCAAGCTACCTGGACACCTCATCCCAATGGAGTGGGACAGCCAGAGTCTGGGGATCCAACCCAGTACAAGGATCTCTTGACATAGCATCTAAAACAGAAATCCCCAGGGTCTGAGTAGGACCTCAAGTTGGTGGCACAAAACCGAAGCTTTAATACTACCGACCTCAAGATAATGTATTTAATGAACAAAATCCTTCTTCCCTAATGCCTTGGAAATGAACCATGATAGAGGTGCCACCAATCTGCTTAAGGAGCGCTGCTAAGAGCAACCCAAAACACAACCTTGTGTTGTCCCATCTCTGGGACCACCTCCATCTATGGACCATCCATGACCACCTCCAACTCCAGGTGCGTGGGATGCACGGCCAACTCAAACACAGCAGCAGCCACAAAGCGAGCATCTCCAGGACAGAACAGTGATTGAAAGACACGGAGGTGGGTCTCTATATGCCATTTGGTGATGCAGGGGATGCTGGCATAGGAGCTAACAAGCAGTCGCATCAAATAAGATGGGTTGCAGCTGGCAAGCCTAGCTGGGCAATTCCCCAGCTGGGGAATATCACAAAGGCAGGCTCCATTTAGGAGCAGCAAACTCTGACGTTGAAGTGGACGTGGACCCCCTGGAGAGCAGCTGGGCACAAGGTGGAAAGCAGCATCCCTGAAGAAAAGCAGGGCCACCATGAGTGCCACTGCCTGCTCAGATTTAGGAGTAATTCTGCAGCCTGTTAAATCACCCTGTCCCAAGAGGAAACGTTTTCTGCACGGGGTACAGCTGTGATACATTCCTATGCAAATGAATCAATTTTCTCTTTTCCTCTATGAAAAGTCTCCCATTTTTTCCCCATCGCTGAATTTATCTCCCCGTGGAGTTGATAAAAAGCAACGCTGATCAAAGAAAGGGATGCATTCAGCCCGGAGGTACGTGTAGATAAAAGTCTCATTGAGTTCAGTAGGGAACTCACAGGTTTACCCTCCATCAGAAGTCCTTGATAATGACACCTTCCCAGCTTTTAAGCCCTCAGTGCAAGAGGACCCTGCCATGACTCAGTGTCACTGCTGGCACTGCCTGGGGAAGCGCCGAGCCAAGAATGCCATTTTTCTGCTGATCTCTTTTTCCTCCTCTCTTACTTCCATCCCCTCAACCTTTCCAACTGCCCTACCTGTCGCACTGCATTTGGTGCCAAGAGAAACTCTTTGGGATAGGGACAGTTTGCTCTTGCCTGATGCCTTGACTGGCACTGCCACCGGCTGCAACAAGGAGCTCAGGGCAAAACCAACCTGTCGACGTGCCTGTCCACGTTTCTCATAGTTTCTCTGTGGTTGTGCAGTTGTTCTTAGGTGAATTCAGAGAGCTGTTCTATATCACTGTGTACATGTGCACAAGAGAACCACGTGAGCTGACAGAGACAAAAAGGAAACATAAGATGATGTAATACGGGTCAAAATGAATGATTCCCACACATCCTCTAGTTCACATCACCTTCAGTTTTGGACTCTAAGAGATACACATTCATAAAGCACAACGTAAAGACTGATGAGCCCAAGCTGCTGTGGTTTAGCAAGTTGTTTCTCACCAGCTGATGAGTGCAGCCGACCACATCCACGGTGAACTTCTCCATCCAAGGAGAGAAATTAACGAGCAGAAGTCAGCACAGCTCCCAGCTCTTCTGCTGCTGGGAAACGTTCAGATCTGAACGCTGTCATGGTCGGCATTAACCTCGTTGCTTTGCAATTAGGGCTGGAGGTGCGGGCGCCCACGACCACCTCCTGTTGTTCAACAACAAGAGCTCGGTTATCAAGCTATGAAAAATCAATCACCTGCAATTGCTGAGCCCTGACTTCACACGGCTCTTCCGAGCTGGACCACAGGAATTTAAAGTGCAATGCTCAATTTCACACCGCTTCAGAAAGCAAATTGCCATGTAATCGGTGAGCATCGCTTGGAAATATCCTGACAACAGCAGAGGGAATAGGGCAACACAGAGAAGGCAACGGGATCTGCTTCAGCCTCAGATTTCATCTGAGCGCGGCTGTGATTAAAGCTTGAGTTCAGAAGGAGAAAGGAAAGAAGAAGCAGCTGCAATTTCCTGCAGGCAGGTAACCTGCCCCTGGCTGAGCCCATGCACCCAGCGAGCTTTCCCTGCAGCATGCTGCAGCCTACTGCTTTCTGAAATGCTTCTCTGTGTTGCAGAACGCCTTCCCTTCGCAACTCCTTCCCTAGTGTTTTCCTTTCTGTTCATTAATCTCTACCTTGCTTCGAGTGCCCAGCTGAAAGGGTGACATTTCTCACTGAGCAACAAGCCAGGGCAGGAAAACAGCTCTAAAGCTGTGGCCTTCCTCCTCTCCATGCACACAGAGGCACTTCCAGCCCCATCTCCAGCCCTACCCTGACGGTCTGCATCCCAGCCAGGGCTGCTGGGGACATGTGCATGCTGCAAACCAGACCTGCAAAACCAGCCTGGCAGACAATAACCTTTAGCACTATTCCCATTCCTTCCCCTTTCTTTCCAATGTACAATAAAGGAAGGAAATATTGTAGAAGGGGAAAAAAAAAAAAAAAAAAAAAAAAAGAAAATCAAATAAATTTGCAAGCCGTTCTGTTGGAGCATCTCACTTAGAGCAGCCACTTCTTACTTATAGGGCGAGTAATTGCGGTATGATCGCAGCGCTAACACCGCGCACGGAGAGGAGGTGACAACATTTGTAGGGGTATTTATTGGCAGCACACTAAATTCAAGACCGTACCCCGCAAATTAATTTTCGAGGGTGGCAAAAGTCAGCTGGCGAGGGCTGCTATTGCTAAGAGCTAGCAAAGAGCCACTTCATCACTTTGCATTTTTATTTGTAGAAGAGAAAGAAACATTTCTTTCCCTAAGAGTTTCATGCTTGTTTCATCTCATTTCCTCTGGACCGCGAGATCTGTTTAATTTCATTCGATCCGTTTTCTCGGGGTCTTAGAACTACCATATTTTTATAATCTTGTTATAGCCGTGAGATAAAAAACAATTATTTGCCCCATCATTTCCCAAATGGGAAAACAAGACGGAAAGAAATGGAGTGACTTGTTCAAGGTCACGCAGGATTCTGTAGCAAAACTGGGGGAATTAGAAACCTGAACTCAATTCTTAATGCAGCCGTAAGGGGAACTTCCCCACCGAAGCAACAGGGGCTCTGCAGACTTTGGTTGCTGGTTCTGAACACCTCAAATAGGAGGTCTGCATTATAGGTGTGCTTCTATGCTGGGGGAAAAAAAAGGATGATAATATTCACATCCCAATTTTTTTCTCCCAAACCTTATCAGAGCTATGATTCAAGTCACAGGGAAATACCCATTCCAAAGTTCAGTGCATTCAGCATGGTGCAATACAAGAAGTGTTCAGCGTGATGGTATGCCTGCACTTCTCTGTTAGCTTCTATATCAACGTGAAAGGTGCAACAGAAATTACTCAAAAACCCGACTACTAGACTGGAGGTGAAGAGATCTTCTGATTTGTGGCAAGCCAGGTGTTAACAGGTGCTTTAGCCTTATCCAGCACTGATGGGGAGGAGGGAGCACAGCAACCAGGCACTGGCTGCGCCCGAGCTGCACTTTCCATCTCACTTCCAAGCCGTGCTGAAGTACATTGGCAGAACAACATCCATCAGAGATGTACCGACTGCTGACCACAGCAATATTTGTCCTCTACAAAGAGGATACGAGCAGAATAGTTGAATCTGCATAAATATTGCATTAATAACAAACGGACTGGGTGAAGATAGCATTTTAGTACTGAACACCAGCTGAAGTAACCTACCCTCAGAGTTCAGCGAAGCTTCTTAAGTTGCTGAATACTGCAGTGCCCATGAACAGGGCAGGGCTGCCGTAATGCCACAGGTCTCAGGTTAGGGGCTCGCTGCTTCCCCTGGGATCATCCCCTGGCCATCACCAGCACATACAGAGCCATATATACAGAGGGGGCATCTCAGAGCTCACAGCAGAGACACTCCACTTGTGACAAACAGGTGAAACCCCATTTCTTCTGGCTTCTCTAACACGACAGATCCACCTTGGTGGTTATTTACACTTCCCTCTTCCAACATTCCCCTCTCCCCTTCTGTAAACACGCTATAAATACAGACTTGGCATACAGCTCAGCTCGCCCATCCTAAAGGTCTTTCTGTGGACAAGCTGTGATTTAGCTCCAGGTTCCTGTAAGCCTGAGCAACTTCTTCCAACCTCCGTCAGCACTAATGTGACACGTGCCCTTGTGCCTCTTCCGAGAGACCCGTACCTGGAGGAACCGAATCCAAGTTCCAGCGTGACTCACGTGGGCTTCTTTATGGGTTTCCTCCTGCTGCGGCTCCCACGAGCCCTTTATGGGCTTCTTGGGGTTTTGGAGGAAGGCTGACGAAAGCCACCCTACCCCGTACATGCCACAGGACGCTGCCCTTAACAAGACCAAGACCTCTGACCAGTGTCAGATAATCCGTCACTATAAGCTACTTGTATCCAAGCCAGATATTTATTGCTATTGATCTGCCTGGTCCCAGCGAAAGACTTTTGTTCTCCCAACCCGGGACTTTGACCTCAATTAAGTTATGAATTTCAATCCGATAGACTGCTCCACTTACCCTGCTGCTCTCCCTGACTGGATTAATTAGAATTAGCTAGGCTGGGAGTCACCCCGAGCGCCTCATGGATCATGTTATTTTAATAATAAATAAAGAGACGGCAGCAGCATACAAGGAAGGATTCTGAAAGATTGTTCATCCAAAAGCATCACTCAGAACCTGCCAATACTAATTTCTCCGAGTTTGATTACCTCATTTACTTCTTTTTATTTCTATTCATTAATTGAGTTTTATCCCCCATTACTTCAGCTCCCCAAATGTGCCCTTCCTATAAAGGAACCAGACACGCACTTTGCCGTTCCAAAGTTTTATTGCTGCAGCTCATCAAAAGTATAGTTAGCAGGAATGGAATAGTCATTAAGCATTTAATAATCTAATAGTGCTGGGAAAATATATATATAATAGGGGAAGGGGGACGGGGAGGGACGAGGCAACCCTGCCTAGCGCCACGAAGCGTGCACTGGGAGCTCTTCCTACAGATGGTTAATTGGCTGGTGGACAAAGCTGAGCATCCTCGAGAAGGTAACATCTAACACTGGAGAAAATGCATCTATCAATTAGGGTATTTTCTGACAGCACAAGAATGCCTTTGGAACGAGACTAAAACGGGTTGAATATCAAAGAAATTTGATTGGCAAGGGGAAGTTTCTGAACTGGTGAGTCGAAGCCTGATAGCTACATTATCCTTATTACTTCTCTTTCTGTATAAAAGCAATTACATACTCGAAGATGTCGGGTTGCCCAGGACTGTACTGAAATGGATTGTCTCAGCCAGTCATGTCACAGACATACTAGGGAGTTATTGACCCAGAAATGAACACTTATTTGTCACGCTCATTTTAATGTTTAATTGGCTGGAACAGGAGAAACAGATTTAGAAGATGGAAGTTTACCAATTTCTCAAGTGTTGGAACTCAGCTCGCAGATAGCCAGGTCCTGACCTGAGAACAAACACAGCTGAAAGCTTCAAAGCACCCTCCAGCTTCACCTGTGTTCAGGCCTTCATTTGGTGAGAAACCTTCCTTAGGACGGGGTGATCAATTCCAGACAAGCTGAGCTGATTAGAGGGGTAAAGGCTGAACAGGAATAAAAGACAAATTCACCCAATTGCTGGTGGTCATTCCAAGGGATTTGTGAGAGCTGTCTATGGTACCACCAGCTCTGCGTTCAGGTAGTTAATAAACAAAGAGAAGGCTCTAAAAGAAAGAGGAGGAGTAAGAAAGCACCATTACATTGCTTTGTGAAATTTCATATTGCACTTACAGCCGGGGCACAGAGAAGAGCTACATCTGAAAGAGAACATGGATGAGTGCGCAGTTGGACTAGATGATCTCACTGGCCTATTCCAACCTTAATGATTCTATGGAAGAACTAGAAATGATTCAAGGAGGTTGTAGCAGAAACACTAAGGCACAGCCCGAAGCGGTGATTGAGCACCTGGTGGGAAGGCAGGCCAATCCAGGGGAGCTCAGGTGTATGCAATGTAGCTGAGTGACCGGAAGGGCTGGAGCCAGGATCCACCCCTTCCCAGCCCTCATTTAAGGGTTGGCAGTGGAGGGTGAGGACATCTATCCTGGGAGATGCCTGCTTAGTTGGAGCCTTCTGAAGGTAAGCAGCTCTTTTCCTTCTTATCTACATCTGTGGCTGCTGCACTTGAGCTTGTTTTCATTTGGTGCAGCCAATGACTTTGCTACCTTGCTATTATCATGGTACTTTCCACCTCAATATAGCATTACAGAGGTGCAAAGTTACTGGACAGCTTCCAAGAGGGGTACAACTAAATGTGTAACTTACAATTAAACTTCTCTGTCTGAAAAAACATGATCAAGAGGGCTCGAGGAGGCTGATGGAGTCAACAGCAGGACAGAAAAGGCAAGTGGGGGAACAACTACTGTTTCTCATGACACCGGAATGATGGGCTATCACGTGAAATACTTGTGGCAAGGGGAAGTAAATGCACAGCTAAACCACAGAACTATACCTGGTGTGGAAGGTTGGGATCCAAATAGGTAGGAGAGAAACTTATCAAAGAGAAATCCAGGAGCACAAAGAAAATAGAAGCAGTTCAGGAGCCTCCGAGACGTGGATTTCAGGTAAATATGTTTAAAAAAAAAAATCCCTTATGCTTACCCTGTTCTGTCCTCTTAGCATTTATTATTCCTGTTGCTGGAGTCGTGCTACTGTGCTAGGAAGAGTCATGCACTGACAACTGTTGTGACAATAGTTGCAGAACAGAAATATAAAAATTAAGATATGGGAATCTCCTAAATGAGCTTTGCCATTTCGAGTTCTGTTTTATCACCTACAACCCATGAAGCCAAGCATCAGGTGTGAGTTGGTTGAAATCTAACTTAAAATCTTTATAAAAGATGAGAAAGAATTACTGTTGTAGCATTCAATGTGCTGGAATAAAGTCCATCTTAGCTGGAAAGCTAGCAGAAATACTTTGCATCAAAGCCTGCAAATTCAAGATGCCCCAATGATGAGCTCAGCATGCGTTTTTTTAACCAAACAGGAAAAGACAACTGACAACATATGAGTACGAAATTCTATTTGGGAAGCAAAATGAGACTTTCTCATACTGAAAAGTCTTTAGGAAGAAGGTCACTGGTGCAATTTAGCTCCTTCAAAACAGGGAAAGCTGAATGCAAATGCTCCAGGAGCCACCTCTCCTGAGGAAAGAGTAGCTGGTTGCTTGGCAAAGGTTGTTCTTCCAGCACAGCCCAATGCCTGGGATTTAGGAAATGAGGCAAGGCTACAGACCATTCCAACATGATGCGTTCACCTGAAAAACCAGCTTGGCTGCCACTGGTATCCTGTTTGTGCAGCTAACCAAACACCTAAACATCTTAATGAGGGGCTAAAGCATTTCCAACAATGCCTTCACAAATTACAGGGACTTTAACATGTCAAAGATGACCCTGGGACAAAGGGGCTTGGGACCATCCCCTATCCTCCCAGGGAGGCATTCAAGGTAAGGCTGATTCCTGCATCTTTGGAGACAGACACACAGTAAGGAATAAGACATCTCTTTCAGCTCTGCAACGCAGCGTGCCAGCCAACGCAGTGCCATGCATGCCCACCTAATGGCCAGCTGCTGCCAGAGTGAGCACTGCCAGAGATTGCAGCCATCACACACCAGTGCTGGCCCTGCTGAGTGCCTGCCCCTGTGCAGGAACAAGGTGATGCCCATGTACCATGCAACCTTTCAGGGACTCACAGAAACCTGCTGCTGTCCTTGCTCCTCAGATTTAAGCCCTGTGCTCTGACTACCCCAGGAGCAGCTTTTAGATTTTTGAGGATATAACAGTGGTGGCTACTGCCCGTTCTTCAGGACTGGCTCTTGGATTTCACTTTTTCAAATGCTGGTTTTGCACGGTGAGGCTGAAAGGGCTGCATGGGTCCCGGAATGACCACTGGAACCGCACAGAAGCACTCTGTTGTCTCAGCCTGCTTTGCAGGCAATGCTGCACACGCTGCCTGAGCAGAGGTGCCAACTGCTTTGCTGCACCAGCAGCGAAGCAATGATTCATATGTCTACAGGGAGCAGAAGAAACAAAGGCTGTACATGTCAAGCTGGAAGATGCAAACAGACAACACAACAAAAAATTGGTGTGCACAAGCAGAAGGAAACTTTCTTATCCTTATAACACATAGCTTGTGCTGCTGAGACCTGAGGTGTCTTCAGAAGCTGAAGAGCAACCCAGGGATAAGTCTCTGTATCCCTCAGCATATATTTAGAGCTGCAAATATTTTGCAAATGCTTCTGCTGAAAGGGACTTTTCTCCCAGTAGGTAAAATCAGCATCTGCTGAGTGGTGACCATTTAACATTCAACCTGCTGCCAATCTACATTCCACGGAGAGACCTGCAGGAGAGACATGGAGCTGTGCCACTTCTAATAACTGTGTGACTGGCACCATGTCAATGCTTTAATGTAGAAAGCTACCCTCTGTCACTAAGCAGATCTTTCCTTTCTTTTGGCTAATGGATTTCACACCCATTGGCAACAATGTCAAGACTGAAGGGGTATAAGCCTGCTGTCTTCTGAGACCTCCTTGGCAGAGCAGACTACAGAAATATTGAGATAGGGACTGGGGGCTGTAAGGAAAGAAGGAAACTATTGTGGGTAATAATTCTGCTCTCATTACTCATTGCTTTGCCTTTCATCTTTGTTTAGTTTCTTCATCTGTTTGCCACTGTGCCTTCCCACTGCAGCAATGGTCAGGTCAGCAGAACCTGCAACGTTTGATTGCTGAGAGTGTAACTATGCCAAACTTTTGCAGCAATCTGCAGATCCAGGAGAGGGTCCTTGTGCCTTTATTAGCCAAGCTTTCAGCATATTTAGGGGAAAATTTATATGGGACGTTAAACAGAAGAGCTCGTGGCTCAGATGTTTTTGACAAGGTTTAGAGAATAGTCCTAACAGTGGAGTATTTTGAAGGCTGGCATCTCAGCCACAAGTGCATTTGCACGGATGGGCTTGCAGCAAAGCCGGTGGGCTGCATGGGTATGGACACGTTCCATGGGGAGCGGAAAGCTGTGGAAGTGCAACCTGGGACCTGTGTCTCCTGATAAAGAACCACCAGGATGCTCATGCTGATCTCCTCAATGCCTCTCATACAGAGAAACAGGCAGGGAAAGGATGGATGCGTGCTGGCTGGCTACTGCTTTGTCTGTGCTGCACCTCCAACATGAGGCCCATGCTGATGCAATTCCCCTTTTTGCTGTGAAATCTGAACAAATGCAGTTAAAAAGAAATCAAACAGCAACACGCAGGCTTTTTCTGGCTTCTTTTTACCCTGTACATGCAATTGTTCAAGAGTCAGGCGGGAAGACACAAAGGCCATACAAACAAAATCAACTGGCCACCAATCTTAGCAATCTTCAACACATCCGTAATTCCTACTTCATTTTAAGCTAATGGTGGAAATTAGTCTTTGGACAGTTGATAAAAATCAACCTGTCTCTGCTGGGTTAGTACCATGATCTGTGGCCCAGCCACTACCTCTAGTACAATTGATTTTCCTTTTTGGCAACCAATAGGCCAGTCAATAATAATGTTGTTTGAGAAGGATTGAGTCATGAGGGAGATGAACCCTCCCTGCCATTTATTATGTTTGTATTGTCTCCATTTGAAAAGGTTTTTTTTTCCTCCAATGAGGACGTGAAGGTATTATGAGGGGAGAGCTGCTCCCCATCCCATGCTCCAGAGGCCCTATGACCCAAAAGCACGTCAGCATGCAGATAGAGTTGCTGTCTGCTGGGGTTTGTAGCAGGGGCTAGCAGAAAAGATAGGCTGGGGAAGCAGCCACACTCCTCGTGCTACTCTTAAAGGAAACAAAATAGATGTCAGGCAGCTGTGCTGCCTGGTGTGAATTAGTTCAAGACGCAGATGTAACATCCACATAGGTATCAGAGAGCAACCAGCCCTCACTGCAGGCAGCATAGGACTCTTAATGACTTTCAATGAAATTACAGGTGTGTACAAACGAATAGAACAAAATTCACACCTGCTGGTGACAAACTTCCCAACCTGCTGATTTCCAGCTGCAGTTCTCAAGTTTCCTTCCCAAGGCCCTGAGGGCCCAGGGGTGACTGGAAAACTTACTGACAACAGGTGTGAAGTCTTCATACAGTGACCTGTGCCTTTACTGAAGAACTGAAAGGTCAGCAGACAAAGCAAACGGCTCAGTTAGAACTTGGACTGTGACCACAGTAGCCAAATTACAGTACTATTTTCCATATGTAAGTAAATTCCATAATGTTGGTAAGCTGATCACTTGAACTGCACGATGATCTGCAGGGACAGCAAATCCGGGACAGGTTTCGAGTTTACTGCCTTGGTGTTACAAGGTACTACTTGCCATTCTTCCCCTCGATGGACTACGATGACCTTCATCCTTCTTAAAACAGCAAAGGATACACAGAGGATGCACAGCTGTAGGGCAGCACGAAGCTGGGGTGCAATTCTGCACATCCAGCATCCAATGGCCCTGCTCTGAAACCTCCTTTCCAAGGCCAGGGCAAACACTGCAAGAAAAACTGTCACAACTGACACTTCACCAGGGGAAAAAGGTTTTCCTTTGTCGCTTGACCTTCTGCAAGGGAAACTTATTCATGTCTTCATATATTTTAAAGCTAGAAATTGATATTATAATCGTGCTGCCTGAGATGCTTTCTAACTGCTGCGTTATGAATATGCTCCCCTTCCCTTCACCACGCAATTAAAAGCCTACGTTTTAAGCAAGCAGAGCTGCAGCAGCAGGAGGCTGTTTTCAGTCTGATCCCCAGCTCTGGGTATTTCCAGCAGGGCTCCAAAACACCGTACCACCACCCACTTGGAAATGGCCTCTGGCTCTGAAGATTTAGGTAATTCAGTTGCATAAACGCTCCTTTTCAACGAGAAGAGAAGCCTGTTGCCTTTCTGTATCCCTTTGCCCGTGGCAGTCGGTTACCGCTTGTCAAATGTGCTATTAGAGCTAATTATGAACAATCAGAGAACTCAATGGCTGCAGCTTTTCGGTGACATTAATGAACCACCCTTCTGAAGCTGCAGTACCACCATTTAAAACAAAAAGCACCGGCACTCCATCACTGCAGTCCAGGAGAGTGTGGTTATTCCCAGAATCAGAGCTGTTGGGAGTGTGCTATGAGAATGAGTGGAGCCAGGCAAGCTCTCCTCCTGTTCCAAGCTGTCTGTTTAACAACAAAGATTAACAGATCCAGGTCCAGAGGCTGCAAGTGCTTCCCCAAGACAAGCATCACTACGGGTGAGCTAAAATAAGGCAGTAAAGAGTGAGCAAGGCACACGTGCAGGCTGGAATAATGGCACCGCTGCTTCAAGTCACCAGAGATCCTCTTACACCGAACCCATGGTTCTTTATAGCCATGCACATTAACTGACAGTGCATTTGGTAATGTGTAATAGCAGACACTGCGGTGTTTATGGCCGCTTAGGAAGCCACAGTTTCTCCCTCTCCCTTTTTTCTTTAGGTTACTGTGCAAAAACTCTTTCTGCTCCTTCTCTGGCTGCAAATTCTCAGAGGGCAAAGGTCAAAATAAAGAAGAAATAAACATGAGGTCATGAAGTCTCAAAACGTTATTGCAACTTATATATGGCCGAGAATAAAAACGCTCCTGCCTTCCCTGGGAACACACCTACGTGCAAAGCAGGACCTGTATAAAAATTCTCCTTTATTACCTTGGTGGAAAAAAAATGAGTCAAAGATTGATTTTCGTTTTATGGCCATTATTAACCTTTTGTTACTGGCCAAAAATAAACTGGTTAGAAAATGTGCAATACATCAAGAAAAAAGAACGGAAAGAATTTAACGGAAAATTGAAGTTGGGAGAAAAATAAGACGATTCTCCCTTCAGCCTTCTCTTCTAGGAGTCAGACTTCACCTCCAGAGAAATGAGATAGATACCCAAAAAGGGAATTCTCTGCATGCTGTCGCAGTACAGCGTTCCAACTGGAACCACTTCCCATGCTGCCAGGGTAAAGGGGATGGGCAGATGGTGGGCCCCACCTCCATCTCTTTTCAAAGGGAAGTTCTCCCCAGATGCATGTGACACATTGCTTGCAAGCTGGCTGGAAGGCTGGGCTGACAACGGGGCATGCCATGCCACCAGGGTGGTGAAGGTCTGCTCTGTACAAATCCCTACAGCACCTTCTGCAAGGCTGATGAAGCCATCTTGCTGCTAAGAGCTAGCAAAGTTGTCAAAAGGAGCGCATCTCCGTCCAGACTGGGCAGGAGAACAAAGCCTATAAAAGCCACGCTGGTAAAGAGCAGTCAATCACCATCTGACAGAAATATGTTGAACGATTATTTCCGAACACAATCACAATTACACAGGTCAGCTCTTCATTACAGCCAGCTGACAAAACTAGGAGCATTGAGATGTGAGCGCGGGGAGCTTCCAGCTTGCTGGCCAGAAGGAACCACTTGTTGAGCTGCTGCTGAACCAGGGCAGCTCCCAGCCTGGTGTGTCACACTGCTGCCCCTTCAGCTCAGACACTTTTGGGCATTCTCCTGTTGTGAAAGAACTTGTTCTGGAGTTCTGGAGGAATTCAGCTGAGTGAAACACTTGGTCAGGAGGCCACAGAACAAACAGCGCATGCAAGTTCCATTTGCATTCCTTTCTTACCTGGCTGTTAACATCGGCAGCGTGCTGCAACAGTACTGAAACGAGCTCCTTGTGTCCTCTGTCGCATGCCCAGTGGAGCAGAGCCCTGCCCTGCAACACGCAAGAGAAAAGTAACAAAGCTAGTCAAAAAACAGCTTGGAGAATTGTAGTTATGCTATGAATTATTGAGTACGAATAGCAGAAACACACTATTATCAGTACATAGCATCCTAGTGCTCCAGATCTGGACTTACAGCAGCCCACGCCTGCCTATAAATCTCTTGATGCAGCAGTGGCGAACGAGGTGAGCAACTCATTTATCCACTAATGGGGACCGTGAGCCAATTTCCCAACCACGGTGCCAGAGCTGCAGGTGGGGCTGAAGATACCTGCAGCAGAAGCTCACCCTTCTCCTGTTGGGCATCCTTCAGCAGGGCGGCACAGGCAGACGTTATTTGGAAGGAGGATATGCAGACACAAAGCATTAAGCTTTTTAACACACTTTTTGACCCAGTGGGTAATTAATTTTTGTAACACATAATTTTAATGTTACACTAATTAACCTTGAATTAGAATGTATTCTCTGACAATGACTTTCTGTGGAAGCACCGATGACATCGGTGGGCCATTCAATGATTTATGTTCTTGCACTCAGCACCACAATCAGCGCCTAAGAGAGGGAAAGAGTGCCATTTACACACGAATCTGTAAACATGGGAAGATCTTTAATTCATCTTTAGCATCCCTAGCTCAACTCTGACCTGGTAATTACTTAAGAATGAGGATTTCAGTTGGGCAAGTAATGCCAGCTTCCTTGTGGCTGGCTTCTATTTCTGAAGAAAGAAACACTTTATCTGCAATACGCACAACAGCAACAAAACTTCAACTAATTATCCCTGTTTCTCTACACATGCAGTATAGAAACGATATTCTAGCTATACAATTCCAATTTTTGTGTGATTGTAGTGCAAAATAAAGGCATTCCTATCCTTTCCATAAGTAACATGTCACAGATCAGTGGCTGCAACGTTTTGGTTTGCACTTGTCTCCAGTCAAGCAGAACCTTATTTTACTGATGCTGAACTTGGTTGAGTCATACAGAATCACACAGAATCACAGCATGGCCTGGGTTGGAAGGGACCTCAAGGATGATGAATCTCCAACCCCCCTGCCGG
>PPHD01019062.1:0-14270 GCA_002909625.1 Bambusicola thoracicus | reverse complement strand
CACACACTTATTATGCAGGAATGGTGTGAACTGATCTGCATTCGGTTTTGCTCTTGCTGTTTTACTGATTATTATTTAATTGCCCCACTGACACCAGAGGCCTTAATCACATGCACGTTAAGCAGCAACCAGCAGTGGTTAACACCCACTCTGTGTAGCTCCGAAATACCCTATTGTGTCTTCAGGAATGCAGGCCCTGAGGTTGGAGCGGTTGGAGCTCAAGTCGGGTGCCTGGGCCTTGCTGCACAGATCTGTGCTGTCACGTGTGTGTTTGCACCTTTATCTGCTGGTGGGGACTCATCTCCAGAGTGAAAGGAGGCATTCTTACCCAGAAATTATTACCAAAGTTAGGAACGGGCTGATAGGAAGTCAAATTCAGTACCGAGCAATGTCTGTTGCAGCTCCATCAACAACGCCCGCATAAAAGCTGTTTTGCAGAAGTAAATAAGAAAAGTTGAATTCTTTGCCTAGTGTAATTCACTTCATTTATTGACTTTTTTTCCTTTCGTTTGCCAGTGGTTCTGAGATGCCTGGCATTCAGGATGATTTGTAATGTAAATTATATAATTGTACTTTCACATATTTTAACATCAAATGGAATGATTGACTACAGAATTTGAGCTGTCTACAGGTGGGGGTCAATTATCATCTGAATAATCACACTGCCACACAAGAATAGCATGGCCATGGAGTGTGACATATTTTTATCTCTATGCATTTCAATGAAGTCAGTCTGGTACATAAAAGGTTATCACCTAGGAAACATATTTTCCTAAGCACAAGTTAAACATGCAAGCGAGATCAGCATAGATATTCAATTTAGCCAGTCAACCCTAACCTATTAATATTTTAACAAAATCCAGTGAGGATAATTTTTTTTCTTTGATCCCATTTCATTTGAGCAGCCTGGAAAGGGAAGAAAAATTAAAAACAAAATAGTCAAGCATACAGAATGAGGTTATGTATTAAGTGGGCTATTTAATGTTTTTGGCATATTATAGCCCTAGGGAAAGTGGATGGATTTAACAATCAAGATCTGTGTTCCCTGGGCCCACAAAGTTCGAGAAACATAAAATAATCTATACTTCCGAGCTGACAAATCTTACCTGACACTCATCTTCATCTCACTGGGACTCTCCAGCTCAGCATTAATCATATGTTACAGGGAGTAAAAAGAAAAGTAAATCACACTAAGCTGGAAAGTGAGATGGAAGGTCTTTGGGCAAAGCTTTTAATCAATAATATGTGGGATAATAACCAGGAGCTATTGTTTGAATCTTCAGATATGAAAAGGTAGCAATGCAAAACACAAAGCAACTACAAACTGCTGCAGCTGCAGAGGGGTGTGATACAAACAACAGCAGCTCGCTTTGCCCCAAACCCACCTCCCCCCTTTCTTCCTCTTCCTGGTCCATCACAAAATCCTGCATAGTTCACTAGGATTTTGATCAAACTCCAAAGCTGCAATTACAAGTAACCATCTTATCCTAGAGACGGAGGACACAGTTGTATCATACGCATTACATTTGGGGTGTATAATCTGAGACCCTTTAATAGCCACTGAGACTCACAGAATGCCCCACAGAAGATCTTATTGCCCATGTCAGACAAGTCCCCTCTTTCCACACTGGTCTCTCTTCACAGTTGCACTACTAACACAGAGACAGGTATTATTCTGCCCTAATTCTCCCTTGTTTCCCAAGTATGCACACCTACCCTCCCCAGCTACTGCTTCCCTTCCCTCAACTCATCCTCACACATTAATGAAAGGGGGAGGAAAAAGAAGTGTTACTTGTCTATAAACACCGAAGAGCCATTCGACTTGCATGTTTCTTAACTAACTCGTTCACTGGGTGGCTGAAATGCGGCCCTGCAGGCTGCTGCTGGGAGCAGACATGGGGCTGGCACGGCCATGGCCAGCCTGACCCAAAGCTATTCATGCGGCTCAGTTCATGACCTCTCACTTTCCTCAGTCCTTCAGTAACGTATGGAATAATATTTGGTTTGCTGGGTTATGAACAGGAGGTGGAGACGCTAGTCCTACCTCATACTTTTGTAATTATTATTATTATTCTAGCAGAAGGAGAGCGAGAGTTACAGCTCGGGGTGAAACCTAACCCAAATCCAGTTCAGGCTGTTCATTAATGCAAAACAGCACTAAATCTGTGAATGGAGCTCCAGTAATTCCTGCACTGCTGCTCAGCGGGAGCCCAGCGACACACAGCATGTGCAGCCACACTAAAAACACGGGTCATTGCCAGGCAAGCACTCCGGGGCTGTTTGCACAAACAGCCCTACTGGCCAGACTGTATTTTTGTACCGCTGAGTGTGTGGCCACATTCTCTCACTTTGTCTCTCTCTCAGAATGCAGTATATTTGTTCTCCCTTTGGTCTTTTTTTTTGCATGTGAGTAAAATTAAAAATACTCAGTCCTGCCCTGCCCCAAAAGAAAGAAAAAAGGACTTTTTCTGCTTTAGACAGATCAGTATTTGTAGAGTTTAGTTTTTTAGTAGCTCCAAAAGTACAAAAACATTTTGGTGTTATAATTTCAATACATATTTAACCCACCAACATCCTAAGAAACACTTGCTGAACATAAATAAAACAACCAGAACTTCCAAAAACTGTTAAATCCACTGGCTTATGTCTGAAGAGGCTGCAGAAAGCACCAGCCCCCCCCTTCGAGGGTTCTGGCTGTTCACAGCCAGACTTGGCACTCACTGCTTCTCACACTGGAACCACCTCCTTGGCCTACCCAGCGCACTTCTCTCTAGAGGGTGAAAGTAATTTCTAGCAAAGGGTTGGCTGTGGTTTTCTCTTCTCAGCATCAAACCGTTCCAACTCTTGGGAGCTGCCCAGCTTTAGGAAGGGCTTGGGATTCCAGTTACTTTATTCTCCCATCAAATAACAAACTCTATTGATGGTGAGCAACAGCAATTTGCATGCACACTGAAATATTACCAGGTGAAACATGTTTCTAACGTTGGTAAATCAGAACTAGATGTGAGAATGTCAAAGATGTTGGGGCAGTGTAGGAGCCTGCAGTTCTCACCAGGTGCATGGCCTCACTGCAGTGATTGCTTACATCAGCATGCCCCCCAAATAGCCATCCACCTCTTCTGTTAACTGCAGAACGAGCTGCACACAGGGAACCCGTGGGAATGCATCGACACCTGTGGATGGGGCCTACCCAGCACATAGCAATGCCACCTGCCACTGCTCCATGAGCATCTCTGCAGCATCACTGCTGCTAAGAGATTTTTTTAAAGGCAATGCAAAAAGAATACAGGCTTGAAATCAAACAGCAAGTTCCCAGCCACTTCCCCCTCTTGTACCTGTCCTACAGTGGTTCCTATTACGGAGCCATCAATTGTCACCAGGTGCTACAGAAATCTGCTTTGACTAAAGGAGTTACCATCCTCTGAAGCTGCACTGCAGTAAGAGCTGCCATCTTCACGACTACAGTATATCCAAAGCCGCTATTTCTTACTTTGCTAATGTACAGCCCAGTTGCATTTTTTCACCTGCAGCAAAGCAGTTGAGGGCACATGTGGGCAGTGGATGTGGGCAGAAAACCCATCCCGGGTTCAGCAGGTTTCATTCTGCATAAAGGAATACCTAAAAACCACTGATGTCTCTGGAACCAGAGTGAGCCACTTACAGTAAATAGATGTAAAAAAAAAACTCACTCCTTTATATCACAATGAGCCTTTGTATGACCCTTGAGGAACGTGGTAGTGCTGCCTGCACTGCCTGCAGGTCTGGGAGGTGCTGAAACAGTTAAAGGTAGTGGTGCTGCCTGCTCTGATCTCTGTGGAACTGGACTCGGTCTGGACTAATGAACAACTCTTTGAACCTCCAGGTCTCACAAGGTTTAATTTGTTATTTCTGAGGAAAAAAAAGCATGAATAAATAATGAGACTAAGGGACATGGAGGCAGAGACAACTCACCAGCGTCATTTACATAGATGGCAGGGCTACCGAATCCTAGTATTACTCATTACCACAGTCCTATAGAAGCAATTACCCCAAGTCCAGGAAGGCAGCTAAATCCAGGGCTGCTCCATCCCACAGTTAAACCGAAAGGTTCCCAGTGCCCTCTGATGCTATTTTAGTTCTGTAAAATTCAGACTGTGGAGAGTTAACAGAGGCTGGGAAAGCCAGACCCACACTGCAGCCTGCATCAGAGTTCACTTGGGTAGCAGAAAGGAACGGAACAACTCATGAGATTGCTCAGAAAATACCTCTGTGCAGGAAATCAGACTTTCACAAGAACGTAGCAGTTCTGGCTGTGCTTTTTGCAGGAGAGTTTTGTGAGGTGTTCAGCTGAATTTCTGTTCTCAGATCTAGAAAGCACATCATTGTCACAGCAGTTGGAATAAATCCGGGTTTAAGCCCTCAGTTCAGAGCAGGGACATCAGCTCGGATCTCTCCCATCCTATACAACTGCACCAGCAATGAGGCTCCTTTGTATTCTGGGCTAGAATTACGCCTCTCTTTTCGGTTTCTGTTATTATTAATTTCATTATGTTTTTATTACATACCATTGTTTCACTCTTTTAAGAAATTTTTGCTATTTCAAAATTGTGTGAAGATGTGGAAAGCATTTCCCAGGAAGAGCAGTGCAGTTACGGCAGTGCTGGAGCTTATTTCTCTTCTATTTAAATGCTCCGTGAGGCAGAGAGAAGCCACAACATTACAATAATGTTGTAGGAAGTAGGCTTTGCACACAAAGCGAATTTTCTTCCTGAAGAGCAGTTTATTGCAATGTACGGAGCTCACTAATTGGATTTACGACAGGCAAGCAGCAGTGGTAAAAAGGAATAATGAGAACAGGGAAAAATAAATGGATATTAAATCTTACAGACACCCACACGTTCCCTGTGCTCTCCTGAAGAGATGCTAAGGAGCCAGTGCTCCCACAGTTGCCCTGGTTATTTGTTTGCTTGGCAAAGGGCTGTGCTTACACTGGAGGTAGGCACAGAGCCACCCACCCTCAGCTCATCTCTGAGCTGAGCTCCATGGAACACACCATGCTGCACTGCCTGGGCTGGAGCTCAAGTGCCCACTGAGCTGTTTTGTTGACCCAGGTGAAGTGAGGGGTGTAAGCAATCATTACCTGAAATACCTGAGCAGTCTTAACGAGGCTCTCCTCACTGTGTTCTGGCAGTCTGGCATTCATTTGCTCCATGTGACAGCCCTCAATACATTACACCCTCATTTATGCACTCCAGCAGAGGTGCATCAGCTGCTGAAGTTGAGCGTTTCTTTTGAGGCTTCTGTGTTTCTCCTGCTTGGTGCAGGAATGAAGGAGCAGCACAGGGCAGTTTGTTAGCTGGGGCTGCAGTATAACTTATCTAATCCTGACAGGCATCAATGTTTAAAGCATGGCTGAAATTGTGCAAAGTGTGCCACTGAAAGAGCATCAATGCAACGGTCACCCCTGAAATCCCACACTTATTTCTCACTTCCACTCAGTGTCATAAAAGACCTCAGCATCAATCATTAACAAGCTATTAACACATGCAGCTGATAAAAGTGCTCAAAGCCTGTGCAATAACAATGATGGAAATTCCTGCTTTGCAGCCGGTTTAATCGGAGCGCAAGGAGCCCACCTCAGTTACATGCTTGGCTAAAGATCGCTTCTTGGTGCCTTTGCTTTCGTCTCTGCCTGTGTAACAGTGCTGCGTTTCCTCCCTGCACCGCAAATGCAGCTGCTTCATCCTTGGAAGCGGCTGCAAGCAAAGTCAGGAAAGCATTCCCTTCAATTGCCAGGTGATTTTCATATGCCATTACCTTGCAGCGAAGGTGCTATTGAAACCCAAAGAATGAGGAATCTCAGCTCAATTTGCCGCTTGCAAATGCAGTAAAATAGTGCTCACTATTAGAGAATGGAGCAGGCTGGCACTCAGACAGCATCCCAGCATGGTGCCTCCACCCCATTTCTTAAATGGTACCATAACTTGGCTGAGCTGCCCTAAACACTTCTGCTTCGGCCACCTGAACAGGAACATCTGAGTATCCTGTGCCTTGCTCTGTGCGATGCCGTATTTATTCCATGAACTCTGATGCCAAACAACCTGAGCAGCTGCCGACAGGCACAGCACTGCACACACTGCAGCTGTCACCCGGCCCGTGGGCTGTGCACAGCGCCGCCGGGTTTGGCATCACCCCGCTGCCAGCAGCACTCGCCTGTAATTGCATTCACTCAGCAGCAGCTCCTCGTCCCCGTGCAAAGGAATTTAAGGATGGAATCTGTAGAAATGACTCCATAGATCGAGTACAGGCTCAGAAAAACACACAGACACCCAGCCTTCATCTGCTCCGGTGCGATCCGCTTCACAGCTCCCATTTCCGACGTAAAACAGAACACGATTTATAATTTATACTTTGTTGGTGCAGTCCTTCTTGGAGGAAAAAAAAAAAATCTTTAATGAAATACTGGCTTTATGTCCTAAAGCTATTGAGAAAAATCACAGAGCATTTGGCAGTTTACCTCCACTACCACATCTCTCAAGTTCAGGTATTTATCTCTCCTGCTCTTTTCCAATAAGCTGAGCACAAGCACAGAGTCCGAGCGTAGCTCTGTGCTGAACCGCAATTACAGCAAAGTACTGCAGGCATTTACAGACCTCCAGCAGCACTTCAGGCCCAGTCACAATCTAAACATTCTGTGTGGGGTGGAATTGCTGTGTTCCCCCACTCTCATTAGAACCTGTGGCACAGGAGCAGCTCGCAGAACAAAGGCAGCGCTGCCCTCACCTGGGAGCTGCGGCTCTCTGAGGGCACTCCCCAGCACAACCACCATCCAAAGGCTGAGGTCGGACTGCAGGCTGAGACTGTGCACAGAAATTGAGGATTCCTGCCTGTGAAAAGCCACTTCAGACCTCCAGGACTATTAATTAACGTCCAAGACCCAGAATCAAGGAGCAAGTGGGGATGCAGGGTGTGGAAATGTGCATGAGTGTGCAGCAAAGCCACACAAGCCTTTACTTAAACTGTGCTGCTTCCAAAGCTGCTGCCCTGTGATATCTCTGTTCATGGTGGGTCCACCAGCACCACACATCACAGCATGGCACGGCTGGGGCATGCCATGCTCCCCACTTACTCCAGCCCATTCCTTACATGCAGTGCCCCGGTGCGATGCACCATGCACCCACCAGCTCCCAGGGCTGCACTGAGCATGCAGCGACACTCAGAGAGGAGCCTCAGCTGTCGTGTCTTCTGTCTGTGACAGAAGGAGGCAGAAGAGCTATTTGGAAAACGTCAGAATATTGCAGGTTGGTTGACTTGATGAAAAATGTTATTTTCATACAAATGGCACACTCGAAAAGCATGAATTAAATTTCCTTTAGCGGGCCTGCAGATTGGTGATGAGACATCACCCTTTGATATAGCCACCGAATGAGGAGATGCGAATTTGCTTCCCTTCTGGACCGCCCAAATCAAACTGTTTATTTACAGCGAGGAAAATAAATATACAATGGAAAAGGTCAAAAGCAAAATTCAAAAGATATCACTTTTTTTTTTAGCCTCGCTTCAGAGGAAATTTTAACTTTTGTTTGTTTGTTTTAAATTAAAATTACCTAAGTCCTTCAGACTGGAAGAATGAACTTCTGAATGTGGTTCTTCCGCAGCCCCTCCCTGTTCACCCAGCACCCCTCTCCATGCGGGGTGTGAGGATGGGCTCCTGCGGTGCCGCAGCAGTGCTGCAAGGCTCTGGGCTGAGCCCCGCATGGCTGAAGACGATTACATTCCACTGACGCTGTTTTTTGCTCTTATTTTACAAAAACATCCCTTTATCAACGCATGAGGAGTTGGGAAGCAGCGTAGGAATTCCTGCTCCATCCGGCAGGAGCTGGGTTTCGCCAGATGGATCCCAACTGTCCTGTATGAGGTGGGATTTCCCAAGGGTCCCAGAGGACCTCGGCACCCAAACACTGCTGTCTGCAAGCCTGGTCAGAGCAAGCAATCAAACCAGTGTCCCAGCAATTCTGTACCCTTCATTTGGAAGCTGCCACCTGCTCAGCTGGGGGCCGGGGGGCTGCTTTTCAGGCTTAGCTCATTGCTACGTGAAGTAAACCAGACTCGCAAGTGCTTTCATTTTGCTTTGAAATCGCATCCGCTGTGCAACCTACTGCAGACCCTGTGAAATCGGCGAAACTCCTTGGAGCTGCAATAACCTGGCAGAATTAGGTGTGAGGAGGCCAGCCAGCCTGGAAAATGAGAAGGTGAGCAACTTCTGCAGCCAAGCATTTCATATGAAACCTTTCAGCTTTTGTTCTGTGGGTCGGTCAGTGTTCTGCATAAAGATAAGACAAGGACAGGATCCTTGCTCTGTAAATGAGAAGTCTTTGCAGCAAGGTACAGAAACAACCCATTGCCTAGTGAAACTGTGATGTTCACACACAAGCAAAAGCAAAGTTGAATTTGTTAATTTGATGGGCAGCACTAGAAGAGGAAAGAGATTGCAATAAGAAAATGCTGCCCCAACCTCTGCTTAACCTCTCAAGTGCTCAGCCTCTACTGCCTTACCCAACACCCACATTTAACACTGTGGGCCAACAAATAAAATAGAAGGCATTACTTTCAGAGCAGAGGGGAGGATGGCACGGAGGGCGTGCAGCCGCACTGCTGGGAGCCTTTTGGGCAGGTACAGAACTCATCAGCTGCAAAGCTGTTTTCTGTTGCTGTTTCTTTTCTTTTTTTCTTTTTTTTTTTTAATCACCCTTGCCATCTTTCATCTGCCTTCCTGCTCTGCTCAGCCACTTTTTGTGGTCTTTTGAGAACTTAAGCCAGAACCAAAGTCACAGGGAAATACTTGAGCTGAGGTTGCCAGCCCTGCTCCGAGACCATCACAGGGATTTTGTATAAAAGCTGGGCAGCCCACTGTGCAGCAGGAGGAGAGCTTAGAGCTACCTACCTGAGCACTTTGAACTTCAAAGAGGTTTTGTTCAGGTGAAGAAGAGAGCAGCATTTCTGCCATTTGCTTCCTTTCAAAATAAAGTCTCTATCCAGGGTAAAAATGTAATTTTTCTTAAAAGCAAGGCGACATCTGAAAAATATTACTAGCCAAAGGCCAGATTCTTTAAATATTTTGTGAGAGCTAATACTGTTACGGTTACTGACGTGGGTATCCTTGTCACAGGAGTGACAAGCTGAGCTCCTCCAGCTGCATCTCAGCCCGCAGTTGCACGAGGCAGGAGCTAAAGCCCCAAACATGCTCCCTCACCCCTCCAGCTCTCCCTGATTTTAAATGGGAGCACTTGTAGCTGAAGGCAGGGTTTGCCCCTAGCTGAGGACAACTATAATCCACGCACTAAGATGCTTAACTCATTTGGATCTTGAGTGCAAGCGGCAGCTCTGCTCACACAAAGCCATGCTGCTCCTTTCGGAGCTGTCATTTCAAAGATCAGGAGTTCTCCTTTGTACCCATTCCAACGCCTCTAACTTTCTACATTCCCTTCTTTGCTTTCATTTTGTCCTCCACTTATGCTGTACCTGGCAGGTTCTGTGACACAAACACCCCGCTAGAGCTGATCTCATATGCTTGGACAGGGAAACTAAATATTACCAAAAAAAGAAGGAAAAAAATCTGAGAAACACGGGGCATGCATAAGCAAAGACAGCTGATCTAAGTCAGTCCTGATGCTAATCTGACTGAAAATAATATGCAGGGTACATGAGAAAATGTCAAATCCACGCTACCTCACAATCGCTGGCTTTTACTCCAACTTGAAACTAATCCAAACGCAAAAGGCTGAAAGTTATATCATTATTTAGAGAGTTTAAAGGGAATAAAAATGCAGCTCCCATGAAGCCCTGTTAGACAAATAATCTCACAAACTCCCAAAATAATATCGGTGTCTACGGCCATTAAAGTTTATAGGTGCGTAAAGAATGTGCTTAAAACAGGTTATATTGAAATCAAAACATTCCTTCCAATTTAAGTGTGGAGAAATATCTTCTGCAACAGGGAATGCTCCCTGCAATTATTCTTCAAAACTGGAAGTCTGTGATTAATAAAATAAACGTAGGCTTTCACTGAGCACCAACCCCTTCTGATGTGCATCAGACATGCATCCAAGCCCCTTGTCAAGCACGGCATCATGTTTTTAACACAACCCTATTCCCCAGAACACAATGGAAGGCGAGTGTCTCAGTCAGAAAAATCATAGCACGTAAAACACTTTCAGTTTTAGCATCAAAGATGTGTTTACTGCAAACACAGAAACGTAAGGGAAATGAAGTGGGGAGCAGGGCTGCAGCAGAGTTCTAAGGATGTATTTTTAGCACTCGTGCACCGGAGCCCCGCGACCCATGCCGGCTGGTTTGCTGCAATGCGCACAGCAGTGCTCCATCTCCCCTGCCAGCGGGATGCTTCTGCACATTCCCAGCTCCTAGAAAGTTTTACGGGGGCAAAGCAAACTTCCCTGATCCCCCCTGTGCAGGTCCCATCCTGCTCCATGCTGTGCTCCCGCTGCTGCTGGGCAGGATGGGCCCCTAATCACTCCCAGCTCCCCTGGAACCCTAACAGAGATAAAAGGTACAAAGACGTTGCTGGTTCCAGTCTTCTTATTGAATTTTCATTGCTCCTTTTATTGTAACTATGAATTCAGTCCATAATGTCACGTGCTCTTTGTTCTCCAGCATGACATACATTTTAATACACCGCGCAATATCTTTGCGCAGATGAAGTGTGTTCATGTGCAGTGGAGTTAACACTTTGCTACAGACATGGTTACAGTTAGAGATTAAAAGCAACGCTTTCCATGGTTCTGGGCTCAGTGTTTCCAGCCCCCCTCTCCCTCTGAAGGTCCTCCTCCCTGCAAAACATCTCTGCAAAGAACTGCTGAGCGTACAGATCGTGTCACTGACATCTGGAAAGGCACAACTACCTGAGTCAAAAATAACCCCAGCAGAGGTCAGGGCCGCACCAGGCTGCCGCTCTGTATTTAAACTGATTGATTCACACAAAGACAAAATTATGGAGAGCACTGGAATCAGCAGCCCAGGACTGCAGGCACGACTGTGTTTACTGGAAATGTATTTCAAAGGTTACGTCTGGCATAAACTAACTGATGCACTGGACATTATGATACACAACAATCTAAACTTCAGTTGTGAATAACGTCTGCCCACCTCCCTACCCAGATAATAACAACTTTCTCTCAACTACACATGATCATGTATCATTTTTCAGAATATTCTTTGCATAAAATCTATTGGTTATGCAAATAAAAGGCTTTGGAGAATAATGTACAGTAACTAATTTGTATAATCAGTTTCCCTCAATTCAGCGTGATAATGATATGTAAAGCACATCACTACAGACAGTCTGTAAAATGAATTCTGTCTTAATATGCTAGTCAACTAGCCACTCGACCTTTGCACAGGCTCACTGTAAGAAGAGCAGAAAAACCCACACACATTCTTTCAATTTCTAAAGGGAAATTCGACTCTAGCTGTAGAACAAAGGAAGAAGAAATAGAAGTAAAAGAAAATCAAAGAAAAAGTGATTTGGATTCAAGGGGATCAGATGTTTCATTTATTGCAGGTTGGAGACCTTCAATCAGTCAAATGAAAGACACATTTGTATTAAAATACCTACAAGGCAGAGAGAAAGCCTTGATCAGGTGTATTAGATTTAAGTTACAGCTCTCTTGCTGAGAGATGTGAACCTACCTTCCAACCTATCTGTTCTCAATATTGAAGGTTTTCTGTGTTACAAACATAAGATGAAAGGCACCTCACTTGCCTTCCCACGTATCTGCAGGACGTGAATCGCACGCCTGAAGCACGTGGAAGGGGAGCAATGTGCTCGGATTGTTCCCAGCAAGGGACACTGGGATGTGACATGGATCAGTTAGGTCCAGAGCACATTTTCTGCAGAGCAATGGAGGCACAGTCACTGCGGGTCACATCTCTCCTCCTGATTTGGAAAGCAGGAGGCTCAGCCTTGCCTTACCCCCAGCAAGGAGCCCCTGCTGAAGGGCCCACAGTTGCTGCCATTGCAGCACTGCGCCTGCTGGCAGGGCACAGCACCCCTTCCTCTTTGCAAAAAAATAAGTGGAATTCAGCACATCTCCATGCAGAATAACCAAACCCAACACAGTTGCTCGTTTGCTGAAATGGAGCTCCCCTACCAGCCAGGGTTATGGAGAAGCTAAAAGACAGACTGTAAGTGCAAGAAGAGATGACCTAGAAGAGGACGGGGTCACACTTCCATGTGAATTCCCCAGTAAAGCCTGGAGATTTCACCTGCTCTGTTTGCTAGTGGGCATCTCTATATGCTACTTCAGTATACCCTGTAGCTCTGATGGGGCTCCTCTAACCTTGTCTGGATTTAAGGGACTTAAGCACTGCCCACACTGGAAGAACTGTCCTTAGGCTGTGCTCACCCAGCCCCATGCCCCCAGCACCCAGCCATGGCCAGCACAGGCTCGCATGGGAGCTTCAGCCTCACACACTGCTCAGCCCAACCCTAAGGCAAACCCTTTTTGCCACCATCCAGAGCATTTCAGGAACACAATAGTGAGCTGTCAGAGCTGGGCCCTTAGCAAGAGGAATGGCACACATACCACCAAGGCCTCCCATGTCCTTGTGTTTCAAGGCAGCTGTGCTGGGCAGCCCGGGGTGTGCTGCTCCTTGGGCTTCATTGCCACATACCACTGCTGTGCTCTGAGAGAGTCCCGCGCACACAGCACTGCTTAAACAGCAGCTCCTGGCTGCCCTTTGAAACAAACCTTAATAACACCGAGCTCTGCTTTCCTGTTCACATAGCTGAAAACACTACACAGTGGTATGAGAATTTTAAAGCCCTTCTGCTTTTTAAATAAAAGCTGCCATTCTAAAGTTAAGCTGCTCTTTTCATTTATATATCCATAAATCCTCTGGCAGTACAGGAAAAAAAAGTTATTTTTCTTTTGTTTTCTTGCTTTTAATATTTTGTTTTGGAATAAAAATAAGTATGATGTTTCCAATAGCATTTGAGTAATGCAGCTTATCGGTGCCATGTAGTCCCTCTTCTGGAGCTGGTCAAAGGGTGAACAGGCATTAATAGACAGAGGGCTGGAATAAAGTTCATTTTCTTCTCTAACAGCTATATATTTTTGCCTAAGTGAAGGCCTATAGCAGTGTGACTTCCTCAGCTGAATGAGGGAAATCCACCCAGATATTTGTATCCTAACGTACGATAACACATCATACAATTGTCACAAGTGGATTACAAAGCAGCAGCTCGTACACAGCAGTACAGCTGATAGACTGAGATAAATTCCACATCTCAGATGCCGTGTTTTATGTACAGTTAAAATCTGCTGGGAAGGAAAGCAGCTATAAGGCAGGCTCCCCTTTTAACAGAATGAACAAAAGGACCCAATATTGTGCCATGAATTCCTCTGTGGTTTCACTCTATTTATAGCGAACTCTCTTGCAGTGCACGGACATTTAGCAGTTTAGCTCGATACATCTTTTTTTCCCCTGTTTACAAAAGATCAAAACGTGCATTTCTCTGTCTGAAGAGCTTTGTGTTTGGGATGGGGGGTGGCCATGAATACAGAACGCAGGAACCCTTGGAGGGGCACAGGCACCTCGATCCAAGGGATAACATAAGCAGCAGTTCTGGAACTGCACGCGACATCCCTGAGCAGCCTTTACATTTCTCAAGCAGGTGCATTATTTTCACTCAGTTTTACATGCCGGGCAAAACGATGTTTCCTGAATAACTTTCCCAAGTTGTCTGCAAGCCTTACAAGGCTGCTGCCCACAAAATACAAGGCCATCTGCCTGCCAGCCCCTGCTGCTAGCCTAGGAGCACCACAACTCAAGAGAGCCCAGCCGCCCCAAACCCTGACAAGCAGCCACGCTTAGCAGAGCAGACAGCACACAGAGCTACGCTGATAGAGAGCTCACTGCAACTCAGGCAACACCACCTGTGTTCCAAGCACTTTGCATAAGAAGCAACACTTGCCTTCCAAGGGGGATCAGCAAAGGCTGGAGATTAGGTAATGCAACAAGGAGTAGGTCCCCGTGCTGTAAGTGTAATACGGATCAGCAGCAGCCACCCTGAAACTGCTGAGATGTGTAAGGAGGGCTCTGAAAGCCCTGGTTTGGAGCTACCTGCAGGCAGCCCCTGCGGAGGAGCCCCAGCCAGTGACAGCAACTGAAGGCTGTAGGATCTGCATCCTCCCTACCAGGCAGGAGAGCTGAAGAGCAGGTAAGAAGTGATTTCTAATGACCTTCTGGCTCTGAGCAAGGTCACTTAAACC